>JBBPBX010003362.1:25589-68643 GCA_038048925.1 Garcialebias charrua
GTCAGACATTTTGCCAAAATATGCTGGTGAAGATTCTCAGTCGTCCAGGACGTGATAAAATCAAAAAAGGCGTTCAATACAAGATCAACTGGACTTTATTTGTTGCAGAAAACTTTTCACCCTTTATCCAAAATTCTGAATTGAAAAAGCCTTTTGGATAAAGGGTGAAACGTTTTCTGCAACAAATAAAATCCAGTTGATCTTGTATTGAACGCCTTTTTTGATTTTGCCAAAATGTAAATATCTAAATAATGTAAAAATCTAAATTATTTAGAGAGTATTTAGATTTGCTTCAGCTATAATGTGGAAGTGGAAGCAATACATTGGTGCATTCTCTACATTTTTCAGCCTGATGTACGTTTTTGAATCAGTCTAGATGTTTTTTTCCAACGACAAGTAAACAGTAAAATTACTATTTGAAGGGAAAAAAAACTGTATGTTTTAAAAACAGTTTTATGGGCTAGACAGTGTGGGGTCACAGTGAGAAAGCAAAAATGATTGAAGTCTGCCCCTTTTAGAAGTAGAGTGTCTTTACCTTGCTGCAGGCACCTCGTTGTGGTAGAATCTCCCTCACATGCAGGGTGATTGCCAGATGTCAGTGTCTCGTGACGACAGGAACTTAAACCAAATTGACAGAAATGCTCCTGGTCTTACTGGGTTGTACTGAAAAGCTGTGGATACTTCTCTGTGTTCCCTTATCCAACTGTGGACTGTCACTTTCAACAGTTAAACCCGCAAGCCCTTTTATTTTCATAGTCACTTCTGCATTAGTGTTGCTGTCTTCTACAAACATAAATAGTAATAAAAACAACTGGACTTCGATTCTGTAGTTGGAGACATGTTTAATGCTTGAATCTCTATAAAGGGAACTGAAATTTTTGCAAAGCCAAAGTACAGGATTAGTTTAAAGAGACAGTTCATTTCAATACAGGGAGTGGAATTGTGGATTGGTTTGAGAAACGATGTTAAAGATGTAAACTCTGTGATTATGTTTAAAAAAATGATCAAAACCAAATTGTTGACAAGATACTAAAACTTTTAGTTAGGTGTTTAATGTTCTAGATATTTGTAGATTGTGAAAAGTTACTATTTTGTTCTGTTATTTATAGACAATTATTATTTGAATTGATTGTTTGAACTTGTTTTGTTTTTGAAAAAAGGGGCAGATAAAATAAGATGTCTTATTCTTTCTGCCACCTTTCATTTTATGTATTCTTTCACATAATATGTATATGGTTTTTTCTTTATTTTTTGGGTTTTAATGTAAAATGAATTTTTAAAAAAAGAAGAAGAAGAAGCTGTCACCCAATCATTTCCCTTATAATTCAAATTCAATTCAATTCAAAAATACTTTATTAATCCCAGACGGAAATTAAATGTTGTAACTCATCATTCTGGTTTCATTCAAGAGTTGTTCTAGATGCTGATGGCTGTTGGCAGGAAGGATCTGTTGTAGCGGCCTGTCTTAGAGCAGATCTGAAGAAACTGTTTGCAGATGTTGATCTATCTACTTGGACTTGGTGGGTTTCTTGGTCTTCTTGGGCAGCAGGACCATCTGAATCTTAGGCAGAACTCCTCCCTGCGTCATGGTCACTCTTCCCAGCAGCTTGTTGAGCTTCTTTTCATTGCAAACAGCCAGGTGTAGGTGTCAGTGGATGATCCTGGTCTTCTTGTAGTCACAAGACACATTTTCCACCTTCTCCAGGATCTTGGCGGTCAGGGTCTCGAGCACTGCAGCCAGGTAGATGGGGATGCATCCATGGCACCTCATTTACAACTCATTTGTGATTTGGGGCTGTAGCTGAGGTATCATTTGAGCTTTTTCACAATTCATAAATGTATTCACAAATTCACACCTTCATGCATGGAGATCTTGGCATCTCTCTTATGAGGTAAAACAAAGACCTGAGCCTCCAGATGGAGGGGAGTGAGATTAATCTGTGTGTGAATTTAGAAACACTGGTGCATTTCACGCAGGTCAAACTCATAATTACACTCGCCAGTTTTAAATTGAGAGTTTACGAAAGAGGAGACAAAATGTCTTCAACTACAAAATAAAAGTTCAGCTATAATTTTGTTTGAAACACTAAATGGACTGGAATCTAACAAGATATGTTTGGACAGTTTGAGTATGTTTTTACTTTTCTCTCTTCTTCTTCTTCTTCTTCTTCTTTCGGCTTTTCCCTTTTCAGGGGTCGCCACAGCGAGTCATCCTCCTCCACCTCACTCTGTCCTCTGCATCCTCTGTCCTCACTCCAACTACCTTCATGTCCTCTCTAACTGCATCCATATATCTCCTCTTTGGTCTCCCTCTTTGTCTTTTTCCTGGCAGCTGCATTTCTAACATCCTTCTACCAATATACCCACTGTCCCTCCTCTGGACATGTCCAAACCATCTCAGTCTGGCCTCCCTAACTTTATCTCCCAGTTGTTTAACATGTGCTGTACCTCTGATGATCTCATTCCTGATCTTATCCATCCTTGTCACTCCTAAGGAGAACCTCAGCATCTTCATTTCTGCCACTTCCAGTTCTTTCTCCTGTCTTTTTGTCAATGCCACTGTCTCCAGACCATACAACATAGCTGGTCTCACCACTGTCTTGTAAACTTTTCCTTTGACCTTTGCTGACACCTTTTTGTCACAAATCACTCCTGAAACTTTTCTCCATCCGCTCCATCCTGCCTGGACTCTCTTTTTCACCTCTTTACCACATTCCCCATTTTCCTGGACAGTGGACCCCAAGTACTTGAAGTCCTGCACCTTTGTGACCTCTGCTCCTTGTAGCCTCACTGTTCCACTGGCCTCCCTCTCATTCACACACATGTACTCTGTCTTACTACGGCTGACTTTCATTCCTCTTCTTTCAAGAGCATACCTCCACCTCTCCAAGTTCTCTTCCACTTGTTCCCTGTTCTCACCACAGATCACAATGTCATCTGCAAACATCATAGTCCATGGGGATTCCTGCCTGACCTCATCTGTTAGTCGGTCCATCACCAGAGCAAACAAGAAGGGGCTCAGAGCCGATCCTTGATGCAATCCCACCGCCACCTTGAAGCTATCTGTCACTCCCACAGCACATCTCACCACTGTCCTGCTGTCCTCATACATGTCCTGTACCAGTCTAACATACTTTTCTGCCACTCCAGATTTCCTCATGCAATACCACACCTCTTCTCTTGGTACCCTGTCATATGCTTTTTCTAAATCCACAAACACACAATGGAGTTCTTTCTGACCCTCTCTGTACTTCTCTATCAACATCCTCAAAGCAAAGATGGCATCTGTGGTGCTCTTTCTTGGCATGAAACCATACTGCTGCTCACAGATAGTCACATCTTGTCTAAGTCTTGCTTCCACAACTCTCTCCCAGATCTTCATTGTGTGGCTCATCAACTTAATTCCCCTGTAGTTGCTACAACTCTGTACATCACCCTTGTTCTTAAAAATGGGAACCAGCACACTTCTTCTCCATTCTTCAGGCATTTTCTCACCCTCAAATATTCCATTAAATATTTGAGTCAAAAACCTCACTGCCATCTCTCCAAGACATTTCCAAACCTCCACTGGTATGTCATCAGGTCCTACTGCCTTCCCCTTCTTCATTCTTTTCAGAGCTTTCCGGACTTCACCCTCACTAATCTTTCCCACTTCCTGGTCCACAGTTTCTATTACCTCCACTCTTCTTTCTCTTTCATTCTCTTCATTCATTAGCTCCTCAAAGTAATCCTTCCATCTTCCCATCACACTCTCCTCACTTGTTAGAACATTCCCATTCCCATCTTTAATAAGCCTAACCTGCTGCACATCCTTTCCAGCCTGATCCCTCTGTCTTGCCAATCGGTACAAGTCCTTCTCGCCCTCTTTAGTGTCCAGTCTCCCATATAACTCATTGTACGCCCTCTGCTTTGCCTTAGCTACTTCCCTCTTTGCTCTATGTCCCATCTCCTTATATTCCTGTCTCCTCTCTTCAGTCCTCTCACTGTCATATTTCTTCTTGGCTAATCTCTTTCTTTGAATGGCGTCCTGCACTTCACTATTCCACCACCAGGTTTCCTTATCATCCATTCTCTGTCCAGATGACACACCAAGTACCTTCCTACCTGTCTCTCTAATTACTGTTGCTGTAGTAGCCCAGTCACTTGGAAACTCTTTCTTACCACCCAGAGCCTTTAACAGCTCGTCTCTGAATTTCTCACAACATTCTTCCTTCTTTAGCTTCCACCATTTGGTCTTCTTCTCTGGTTTTACTCTTTTTCTCTTCTTCGCAACAACAGTCATTCTACACACAACCATCCGATGCTGTTTGGCCACGCTCTCCCCTGCTACAACTTTACAGTCTCCAATCTCTCTCAGGTTTCCTCTTCTACACAGAATGTAGTCGACTTGTGTACTCCTTCCTCCACTCTTATAGGTCACTCTATGTTCCTCCCTCTTTTGGAAATAGGTATTGACTATAGCCATTTCCATTCTCTTGGCAAAATCCACCACCATCTGTCCTTCCTGGTTTCTTTCCTTGACACCAAACCTACCCATCACTTCCTCATCCCCTCTGTTTCCTTCACCAACATGTCCATTCAGGTCTGCTCCAATCACCACTCTTTCCTCCCTGGGAATACTCTCTATCACTTCATCCAAATCTTTCCAAAATTATCTTTCTCCTCCCCATCACATCCAACCTGTGGAGCATAACCACTTACTATGTTTAGCATCAGACCTTCTACTTCTACCTTTAGACACATCACCCTATCTGACACTCTCTTCACATCTACTACATTCTTTGCCAACTCCTCCTTCAGGACCACCCCTACTCCATTTCTCTTTCTATCCACACCATGGTAAAACAGTTTGAACCCTGCTCCAATACTGCGAGCCTTGCTGCCCTTCCACTTGGTCTCTTGGACACATAAAACATCTACCTTTCTTCTCTGCATCATGTCAGCCAGCTCTCTACCTTTGCCTGTCATTGTCCCCACATTTAGAGTTGCAACCCTCAGTCCTACATTCTTCACTTTCCTCCTCTCCCTCTGTCTCCTGACACGTTTTCCTCCTCGGCGTCTTCGACTAACAGTAGTACAATTTCCGCCGGCACCCTGTTTGTCAACAGCACCGGTGGCGGACGTTGTTAACCCGGGCCTCGACCGATCCGGTATGGTTTCACTTTGATGAACTCGCATTATGGTTTTGGCAAGTGTTTTACGTCGGATGCCATTCCTGACACAACCCTCACCATTTACCCGGGCTTGGGACCGGCACAAGAGATACACTGGCTTGTGCTCCCTAGTGGCTGGCTTAGTATGTTTTTACTTTTCTCTCATATTTTGTAACTGTTTTGTGGGCTTTGTGGAGAAATGTATTTAACAAAATGTGCTTTGGTCGCAGGACCTTGAGCTATATGCTGTATGAGTGGATTATTTTAAGCATTAATTTTCAATTTAAGAGCTTGGGCTAGTACAGACAAAAGGATATCCTTTAGGTTCATCCTGTCTTTTGACAAAACCAGACAAAAAATAAGCATTTTATTCTTCCTGTGCTGCACAGTCATTATATTTTCTCCAAAATATGTGAATGAAAAGTCAAAAATAACATTATTAGGGTTCAAATAAATATTCACAATTTCTTGAATAGTCTGTTTAGAATATATTTAAAAATGTCCAAAAGGTACAAAATATCTAAAATTATTATTGTTAATTTTCTAAATAAACTCTGCTTTAAACACGACTGCTTTTGCACTTTTTTCACAGAAAAGCAGTTGTGTTGCCGCCTCCGTCTTCCCTGCTTTTATACCCTTTCACTTGTGCCATGAACCTGGGGTGCAAACTGTACATCTTTCCACACCCACGCTCCATATATCACAGCACACACATTCACTTTCCTGCTTCAGCTTTTGTCATTCCATCTCCCACATGGGGAAAACTGTTCTTCTTCTGTCTCCTTAATCTCATGCCTGCTGATGAGGGTTAGAGAGTACTGTGGAGGGGTTGGGGAGGTGGGATGATTTGACCTGCAGGTGTTTCCCCGAGAGCACAAAGACCTCTCCACAGGTCGATAATGCACACACTAATGGCTGTGAAGTGACTGGCCAGGAATGAGAAATAGCCCTCATCAGTTAGGGTAATGGTGTCCCTGGGCCCTCTCAGCCCATTCAAGGGGAATACTGTCAGATCTGCGGGCTTTCTGTGTGTACCTGCTCATTTTAATTACAGACACTGGCAGACGATCTTGTGTTTCATAGGACATACCCGTTGGTCGTATATCATTCTTATGACGGTGGCAGGCAAGGGTCAGAATTAATAAAATAGAAGAAACCTGTGCGCACACAGTCACTGTCTTTTACTAATTCATCGAGTCTTTGCAACATACATCATTATGCTTACTTGTCCCCGGTAAAACTTGAGAAGAGTGATGAGTTGGCTCTTTGTTCAGCTTAGGACCTCTTGTGTATATCTTAAAGAATTTGCTGTGCATATTAGTTAGTGCACGTAGCGCAAGATTAACAGCTAAGCAGAATCTTATTCATCTCCTGTCCTCAACAGTCAGTCTGTACTGAATCATTCAGAACAAGTTAACGTTCACCGTACTCTGAAAGCATCGCTGAGGATCATCAATCAGCAGGCACTTTATCACTGGGGACTAAAAGAACAATATGTACAGTGCATGCATGATGCTCTGAAAGCTACCACTCTTTTTACATCAGGCTGCTGACAAATGCTATGATCTATTTTCCTTGGAGGTTGGAACTGGAATGATGTCACATTCAACTTATTCCTACTGCAAGAATGAAAATTCATTCAACCTTTATTTAGGCAGGTTAATCCCATACTGTATAGAGCCTCGAGGACTCATTTACAAGAGAGACCAAACAAAGAATGATGACAACAGTGTAAGAAGTAAGGAGGAGGTCAATATTAATACTGACCTCTTTACCTTAATTAATTTACTTATTCAGATTGAATAGTAAATTCACGGATTCTCTTCTTTTTCAGTTTATTCAATATTTCTGTGATCTTTATGATGGATAAATAAACAGAGCCATTAAGTGACAATGGACACGTTAACTTAGTTTGATATGTCAAAGAGACACTATCATTTATTTAAAATAAATCAACTAAATTAACACCATTACACTTGATTGACATGATTTCACTTTCTTTCAATTCAAATACGTCAGCACACTTGATTTAACACAACAGACATAAATACTAGATGTTACACATATTTAGTCTGAGGGGCATTTCAGCTTAAAATAGTTTCCAGCTTAAGATTGAGAGGGAAAGGGAAAAGGAGGAATAAGAGGTTGGAGAGATTAAGTTATTTATCTCGAGTGTAACCAGAGATGACACTTTCCATCCGACTTCGGCTAAATCCCAGGTACGTTTGTAAACAGCTTTACCTTTTGACGATGCGTCTGATAAAGATATTACCAGCCTCCCAGGTGCACAGAGTCCTTCCGGCCCTCGTACGTCTGAACTGGTCGTTTACTTCCAACGTCTCCTCGGATCCGCGTCAGCCGTCAGAAACATGTGGCAGCTTCTGGCCGACTTCAAGACGAGATGTTTCTCAAAGAAAGTTCATTAGGAACTTTGGAGCTTTTGCTCGGGGAACTGGATGGAGGCGTCCATCAGTTCTAGCTGACAAGTTAGTCTTTGGCTCTTGACCAAGCTTGACCAGCTGCAAGGCAGAGAGCTTTCAGGTCTCCGTCCATTCAAACTCTCTGTCCATTCAAAGACTGAAGCGTTTCCGCACAGTTAGAACTTAAAAAGACAGGAACACAGAGAGGAGTTCACTTGCCTTATCAAACCCAAGGTTACAAGCCAGCAGCAGAGGGAAATGTTTAGGAACAGACAGAGAAAGCTGGAGCCTTGTTCATGAAAAACAACTGATTAAACTGTCTTCTTATTTCTAAACAAAACAGTCGGGTCTCTGTGACCCACGGCTGCACCTTTGACACAGCAGTGAACACAACTCTTAAAGAATAACACAGCTTAAAAGCACACATCATGAAAATTACAAAAGTTATTCTTTTGATCACATCAGCCTAAAATCAAAGATAGAAATAGTCTCTTTTTGGTGACTATGTTATCAGATTATAGCTAAATGAATGATTTTGTAGTAAATGTCTTGCTTTACTGAGAGGTCAGTAAAGGTCATCACTGGACAGTTCAAAAGTACACAGGTGTCTTAAAAGTGGCCAAGGTCATGCCCACTACAACAGCAACAGTAGATTTTCCTTGGACAATCAACAGTAGACAATCATAAGAGAGGCATACAGATTTTTTTTTAACAAGTTAAAACAAAGATGTCAAAGTAGCAAAACAGACAGATTATAAGACAAATGTAGATGGGATTTGTGAATTTTTACCGGTAGGTTGGGTGACAAGCGGAACACAGCAATACAACAAAAGCTAGCTTTGCATTTTATGCTTTTCAACACTATGCCCACTGATAGAGGTAGTAATCTGAAGCACTATTAATGTTAAATGAAATATAAACAGGCAGAAATACAAAAAGTTTATTGCAGATAACACACTTTGTTTATCTGCACAAAATGCCTGACTGTTTGTCAGATTTCCAACTTTAGAGGGCATTCTGGGGGATTTTTCTCATGTGAAACTAGAACATTTTGACTTTCAAGTACAAAGTAAATGCACCATCCCAATCCAATGACAATATACTCAATTTGTAAAGCACTTTGGAATGTTTTTTTTTCTTCACTATGGAGTGAGCTGTTAGTGAGAATCAGTTTGTTTGTTTGTTTGCTCCTGGGGTTGAAGAAGTCCTTTGGATGAAGGACGAAACATCTCAGCAAAAAAAGAAACCATCCGGATGACCTGACTGAACATAGTTGGATTCTTACCTGGACTATTGGGCATAAACTTGGGTACTTTGGAGTAACTACAAATAATCAAAGTGCTGTATGGAACAATAAATCAAAGCCTGGCTAAATAAAAGCTATAAGAGCAGTCACATAACAGGATACAAATTTTGTACAAAATCATAAAGAACAGCTCTATAAAAAAAGTAAAGTAAACAACATAAAAAACATTTAAAATAATCCATTATTCAGCATAAACACAAGTTGATTATGTGCTGTGAGAAACAAAACTTAAACCACTAAAAATTAGTCGTTTTTGTTTGACGGCCACACGAAAAAGACAAAACCTTAAAAATGTAGAGGATTTAACTCGGTGCTCAAACTAAGACATCAAGGTGGTTTTACTTAAAGACATTTTTAAACATTTGCAGATCCGCGCGGTCATGACCACACTCAGTGAACGGAACAGCCGTGATAATGAGTTCAATAAAACGGCTCACCTCGTTCACCCTCCGACAAGAAGCTGCCAACAGGCCTGACAGCATGATGCTGTTCTAAAGATGGCACCTCAAAGTCAGCAGGCTTGTGTCTATTTCTGGAACCTTTATTTTGGGGGCTAGAAAAGCAGATGCTCTTTTTACGTAAAAGCATGACACAGAAAGAGGAGGGACTTCTGCAAGGTCTCTGTGTGGCTGTACAAAGTACGAGTGTGTGTGTGTGGAAATTGTCCGATGCACATGCTGCCCACAGTTGGAGACTGAGTGGCTTGGTGAGTCAGATAATTGAGTGAGTCAGCTGTGACGATTCAAGCACTCAAGTTGAAGATGAATCTTACTCTGCATAAAAGAAGAGATAAGGAACGAACAAAATGGCTCACCATGTTTTTCATATCATCCAAAACATTTGCAATTTGAGTGTTGACGGTGAAGTTATATTTTCTTGCTGCAAAATTAGCTTTTGGGCTCTTGAATGCCCGTTTTTCATAGTTTCTATGTGAGCCCTTTCTATCCAAATAATTGGACTATAATCACTGATGAATACGCTGCAAGAGTCCTTGTGGATAGCAAGAATTATGACTGGTTCATAAAAGGTACCGTTTGATAGCACAGAGACATATGGAAGTTGGAGCACAGTGAGGCGAGTTACACTCGCACTGTTAGTCTTGAAACAAAACTAGGATTCAGATCAATACATAATTTTCCTGGGTTTAATTGCACTTATTTAATTTGCATGACTTTAAGTAGATTTTGCTGCTTTTAATTATGCCCACTCCTTAACACTCAATATGCACTCCATTTTAATTGATGGGGAATGGTTAATTTTGCAGCTGCACATCCGTTTTGCAGCGGAAATTACATATTCACGATCCAATGTGTTCCAAAATGAACAAAAACAGAAAACAATTGATCGGTTGGTCTTTTTCTTCAATAAGCAACCTGCTGAACAAAGTATGTAAATGAAGGATTAATGGTGTCGCTGCTTTCTGGGCAACTACGGCTGCAATTTGATTTTTTTTTTTTTTGTGGTCCTAAGACCAAATGCATTTTAGAACAGCATTCATGAGCACAATGAAACAGAAATACAGGAAGAAGTTTAAATCAAATGATGAAAATTTGTTTACTTGCATCAGAAATATGAAGGAGATGGGTCAGTTTTAAATCAAATAAATAAAATATTCACTGAGAACATCCAAGAGTAAGAAACTGCTTTTGGCACTTCCTTTGATGCCCGCTGAGTCAGAGCTGCTGAGAGAGTTCTTTTTCAGGTCTTGATAACCCAGTTTGCAAAGTCAAGGAAGGAGAACTCGTCAATTGTGTGTATTTCCACATCCACAGTGCTGTTTGATGTGATGCTGTCTGTATATAGCGATTTCAAAAGATCATTTCAAAACGCCTGTGTTGTCTACGTGCACCCTTGTTAGCATTTTTGAAGCCCGCTGTCTGATTTGATGGATGGATTTGGCAGATGCATAGTGCTTCATTTTCTCAGTGTTGGCCGTCTCATATCACCAGATGGCCTCGTCACGTGTTGCGTTGTGTTGTGTTGCGTTGTGTGCTGTGGCGTTCTTGTGACTTACAGCACATAAATATTCTGAAAATTTACACAGGCATAAAAGTGGCCTCTACTTTAAGGAATAAAGTCAAAGCAATATTTAAGTTTTCATATATGACTTTGTCAAAGCAGAACAAGATGTATAATGTCTTAAGGGAATACATGCATGAGTTTTCTCCGGGTACTCCGATTTCTTCCCACAGACCAAAAACATGCATGTTAGGCTGATTGGTAACGTTACATTGTCTCTAGGTGTGAGTGAGAGAGTGAATGGTTATTTGTCTCGTTTGTCTCTGTGTGTCCCTGTGATGGACTGCAGACCTGTCTAGAGTGTACCCCGCCTCTCGCACAGTGATGGTTGGGCATGGGCACCAGTGACCCCCACAACCCGAAAAAGGATGAAGCAAGTAAAGGTGATGGATGGATGGATGGATGAGTGTTTCTGTTCACTGCCCTGCAATAACTTCTGTTGATAGTTGGCGCTATGTAAATAAAATGAACTGAATCGAAATTCATGACATTTTGCTTAAAAACAGGATAGATAATAACAGTTAATGCCAAATATGACTAAGCTGTGGTGGCCATCCTTTATGGGATTAACTCCAAAAATAACTAGTTGTATAAATACATCCATCAATTACTTTCTATGAGTTTTAGTCAAATCCGTCTGCTGGTTCATGAGGTATTTTACGAATGGTAAATACAAATAACACAAAGACACAAGCAAACACACTATGGCTAGCAGCAAGTAATATCACTATGTATATAAAATCTTACCTAATGGATCGATGTAATCAGGTTGGTTGCACAATTGTTCTTCAGGTTCATAGTTTCTATTTTTCCACTTGTTAAATTTTTTTAAATATTTAAAAGCTCATCTTTCCATCAAAAAGACATTTAAAAATGGCTTAGATGTAATTTTACATCTTTGTCTCATTTATTACATCCCAAATAATAAAAATGCAAATGAGACATGTCTTTATATTCATTCCTCAGTGGGCAGCAGCTGAACCTCACCCTCATTTCTGCTCAAACACTCAACCCTTTGACTTCAAACAGCCATCGATGTGATGACAAAATTCAATAAATGGTGTCCCTGAATACCTGCTCGGAAAATCCCCTCCTAAAATAACGCGAAATCCTGGACATTTGTGTTTTTAGGATTTTTATTTCTATACAGTCATGGGCAGAAGTGTTCAGTCGGAATATTTAGTTTGCTCATACATCTTTTAGTTTTGAAAAATCCCCAAATGGGTATAACAAGGTTAAATCTTTTGTTTAATCCAGTTCTATTTCACACAATTTTATCAGGATTGTTTCCAGACTCAGCTGGGAGGTTGGCTGACATGTCTGTGTGCTTCCTTGTCTTTCTCTTTGTGCCAGACAAACACAGTTAACAGTGAGCTGTTGAACAGGATGGGAAACTTCATTTGAGCAGCAGAGTTTCATTGTGATGTTTAAAGAGACCAAAGGCTAAAAACACATTTTAATATAGATCTAGAATGAAGGTGGCACAGTTTGTAGAGCTGTTGCCTCTCAGCGAGAAGGTTGCAGGATCAGATACCAGCCTGCTTGCCTTTCTGAGTGATGTTTGCATATTCTCTCTGTGCACATGTGGTTTTTCTCCGGGTACTCCGGTTTTCATCCACAGACCAAAAACATTCATATTAGGCTAATTTAGTGTTGTAGTACTAGAGACCAGTCTTGGTCTTGAAACTGGTCTCAATGGTCTTGGTCTTGTCTCGGACTCGACCGCATTTGGTCTCAGTCTTGTCTCGGTCTCGGACATTGAGGACTTGGGATTAATTCCAAGACCAGTCAAGACCACAATCGTGAAAATAAAGTATCACTAAACTGCCAGAATATTGCCCAATTTATTTGTTGATGAAATATATTTCTATCAGTATTACATTACACCCATTATGTTCCATTATTTGTATTCACTTAATTCTGCCTTATAATGTGAAATGTGACTGTTGACGTAAGATTCTATCCGTCCCAGAATTCGTTTTTTGGTTCACTTTGGAACAGGAAGGAGAGATACACTGAACACGACAGACGCTCACTTAAAGTTCCAAACCAGTTTAATTAATCATAAGTTAAAAGTCACAGAATACATTTGTCCTATTCCTAACATCCATTACATTTGTTTTAAAAAAGGTGGACAGTGACAGGAAAAGAGAGAGAGAGAGGAAAGAAGGGAGGAGGGGGGAGAGAGACAGGGAGAGAGGAGGGGGGAGAGAGAACATACAACCTGATCCGTGGGCTACTTCTCTGCCTTGCTGTTGGAGGATGGGAACCTTTTATACCCTTCTGTGGGGGCCCTGCCTCAGAGCCTGCCGTAAATACCACTGCCTCCCCCCAGCTTGCTCGAGTGGTCTCCCCAAGTCATATATTCTACAAAGTCGTAAAACTGACAGGACAAAGAGGCGCCAGCTATATTATCATCCCCCAGCCTCACCAGAACAGATCTGCCTGTGTCCTTTAGTAAATCTTTATCACTCTACAAAAGAAACTGATAATTTGAACACCATATGAAAAACTCCTTCAAAATAAATATAAAACACGAAGAAAAATATATGTTTATTTCACAACAATCCCCCTTTGGACCTCATTCTGCTGAGGTCCATCCCAAAAGAAATAAAATCACACACCTGATACCGCAGCTAAAACGCATATATTCACAATATTCAATCAGTTCTTTTCAAAATCCTCCAAGTTATAGTTTTTTTTTTTTAACAAAAACAGTTGTCTCATCACCTCAGGGATCCCGTTTTTCCAGAGTGGACGTGATAAGTCTAACCGTCAAAGACCTTAACCAATGCACGTAGCAGCACCCGCAAGTTATAAGTATGCCTAAGAGAATAGCCAATGATACCATTATAGATACGAACACCTGTTTCCAAGGACCGAAGATCTTTATTAGTCAATCGTCCAGTGGGTCGTCCAGACCCGAATGAATTTATTAATATGCAAATTGTAGAATATAAGGAAATATATGCAAACTATGAACGATATTAATAGTAAGCGCTTAGGATATTGCAGAATTATGAACCTTGAGTTCCCAAATTCATCCTCCAGCAGTAAGGCAGTTGTCTCCCTTGAACACACAAAAATAGAGAAAGAACACAAGATTTATATCATCATCACAGAAACATTAATATACTTTTTACACGTACTCAGGGGCATTCCCCTTGGGTGCTCGGAAATGTCCTCCTATGTTCCCGAGTTTTCTTCGTGTAATGTGAGACTCTAATATGTAGTGTTTTTATCGTTTTAGGTGTCTGTTCTATGTGTGCATGTTCCAGTACCGAGTGGCTCCATTAAACAGAGTCCTTCTGAGCCTCGCACGCAACTTACTCGGCTACTTTCGTCTACCAAGGCACAAGAGTTCGAATGCGAGCTCCTCTTGTTGTCCAGCCCAATCCTTTAGCTCCTTCCTGGTTCACGGGTTGGAGCACACTGAACCGTGTGGATCCCCTGGCATTGACACGCACTGCCTGTGGTGTGCGTTCAGCGACCCCACACGGGTCCGTACTTGACCAGGGCTGTCTGGTCTTGCCTCCCCTGGACTCCGTTGAGAAAACTCCCTCAGCTGGAGCATTTCCAGGAACCACCTATCATAAACAGAATGTGCCACAGCAAACAACACCCAATCAATTATAAATCAGTAGTCCAAAGAATGAATCATGCATGTTAGTTGGTTTGGAAGAGGCTTAATCTTCATTAGGGTTAATTATGAGTAGTTTTAAGGCGGTTCATACTTACAAAAAATACTGTACCTTTTCACTCAGCTTATAGCAGAAATTACACACATAAAAATAACATCACAAGCGGCGGCAGAGCATAATTAAAAAATAACATAGCAAGCGGCGGCAGAGCATAATTCACAAAACATTGTACACCTGTGGTTCTATACACATTTTCCCTAAGTCAATAAGTCACATGTCGTCTAGTCAAGTCAATGGCTATAAATCTACAGAACCACCATATCCCTCTGATCAGGTCCACTTCAGGTTTGAGTGGTTTTGAGCCTGCAGGCCAGGAAACATTTCCAAGGGGCGTCCCCCTCCTGCTTCACACACATTTCACAGAGGGGAAAAAACAGTGTTGTTAATTGCTCATTTGAAATATGCTTGCATCAATACTCCTTCCCCCATGCCATGATTAAAGAAAATAAAACGTTCAAGAACGATGCCGCCTCAATATCAACGCAAGTGAACTTTGTTTATAACGCCAATTTATCAGTTATCCTTATTATTCTTTGTATACTAAAATGTATTTACCATCTTTTAGTTAATTAGTTATTTCTAGGAACATTTTCGGCCTAGGTGTTTCTAGGAAACATTTACAATCTAGTTATTTATAGGGGCAGATATAATAAGATTTCGTCTTCTTTCTGCTCCCTTCATTTTATCCTACTTGTAATCTTGTATCTGATGAAACTGTCTTGTATTGTTCTTTTAAAATGAATGAATAAACATCAAATCAAATCAAATCAAATCAAATCAAATTTCTAGGGACCAATTTCAACCTTTCTATTTTTAGAAACATCTGTCAACCTCTTAACCCCCTTTTGAAACAAAACTCTACCTTGTTTCAATTATGCCAAAGTTATTTGGTTAATAAATTGGAAATTGTGTCTAAATTTACCATCCTTTAACCTTAGCACTAGTGTCAGATGTTTCCTAAACCTCTGCCTATTGCCACCAGTAATTTGGTTTTCACAACCATATAGCTAACAGTAATCTACGATATCATCTCATTTTCTTTAAAATTATAATCATTTACCAAAATGTACCCCTTGTGACACATCAGAATCCCAACATGCACTCCGCCAAGGATAACTGCAAAAACAAAAATATAAAAGTTAACTCGTTTTGGGGCCAGGAGCTAGGATCATTTCCCTTGCTCCCCTTCAGCTTCACCACAGTTACAAGAACCAGAAAAAGCAAGTCGTCAGATCCACCTGAGCATAGTATAACTGAGAATCATGAGGCCTGCGCTGGCAGGCCCTAATGTGCCTATGTGTTTCATTAAAAATTTATCATAGCAGCTGTAGTTTTGATCCCGGCCACTAAGATCAACGACAGATCCTCACAGATCAATATGGGGTGTGGCCTTTGCTGGTATGAGTGACTTCAGGACCATTTGTTCTCTTGTCTGTTTGGAGAACGTGTTCAGCTTTCTCTTGTTCCAGCCCCCAGTGAGACGTTCACTGGGTTCTGATTCTCGTCCGGACCCCCAAATCCGGACCGTATATCCTGGCCATTTGTGTCTGATGACCATGTTTGACAGTTCTTTGAGAAAGTCTTTGCCTCTGCTCGGCTGAAAGTTTTTGTGGACAGTCTTTTGTTCTTTCGGTGCCTTTGTTGTTTTCAGTCGTTCCTTGCGTATGCCCCTCAAAGTTCTTGAGCAAGGTTGCATATGAGTTTGTTCTTCCCAGTGAAGTCACAGTGAGTCAGTTTCTGGACACACCTTCATATTAAATCTGATCCGATCTGATCAATAACCACAGTAGCTGAGATTCAAAAGTCAGATGCTGCATGTGTTTTGACAGAGGCCTATCCTAATGCATATTTACCATTATGTGTTCTGTATAGATGAGGTGGGATTCATAAGACTCACTCTTGTTCCATCAACACTGTTCAATGAGGCTATTTAAAAAATTGAAAAACTAAAAAATTAAAAAAATCATTAACAGACCAGGATCAAATTAATTTTCTGTTAACAATCTTTATTATGGAACCTTCGACGGAGGCATCTTTTAATCTGATCTGCACAACAGATCCAAAACATTAGTTTACCTAAAAGTGAAATAATCAATTTAACCCTGAAATCAAAAAATACTGTAGCCTACTTTTATTTCAGAAAATATAATTTACGGTCTTCTAAGACCCCCTTGCTAGTATACAGTCTATGATAATTAGCAAATTCCTTGAGCCTCCTAAGACCTGCCTTCTTGTTGGATTTATTTATGTATCGTGTATATTTTCATGCCCTCCTAAATTGTCAATTTGAAATTATTAAGCTCAGTGGCTCATTTATTCAAAGTAAAAATATGGGCTCTTTCATTTTGGCCTGTTGTTCCAGGTATATAACTATTAATCCAGGGGTGTCAAACTCATTTTGATCTAGGGGCCGCATACAGCTTAATCTGATCTCAAGGGGGTCAGACCAGAATACTCATTCCAAAAGTCCACTTTTGTCTTTATATTAGTGCAAAGAATAAAGAAATTATAAAAATATTAACATTAAATTAATTGTCCTTTTACATTTGTACTCAGTTTAACATTTAAGTGCATTACATATTAAAGAAATGATCAGTGATTGCACGTTTTAAAACATTTATTCAACAAACTGTTTTGTTAAATACCCTGATGCATGCTCCATAATCCATGTAGAGAAATCTAAAAAAGCTAAATCTGAGCTTCTGGACATACAAAAAAACAGTTCTGTTAAAACCCTTTCCTGCATGTTAAAAGTACATCAAAATTTAGAAATGAATGAATTTT
The DNA here is from genome assembly GCA_038048925.1 of Garcialebias charrua. NCBI lineage: Eukaryota > Metazoa > Chordata > Actinopteri > Cyprinodontiformes > Rivulidae > Garcialebias > Garcialebias charrua. The sequence continues at coordinate 42,973 of JBBPBX010003362.1, forward strand.
AAATCCATTTTCCACATCTATAAATATGTATTCATTTAAGACCTGTCTGTGAGGGCTACTCCCTCCTTAGCACTTTGAGATTTCCATTAATGAAAAGTGCGTTATAAATTGAATTCATTACTATTATTATTATTATTATTTATTCTTCAAACCCCAATCTGTCCTCTTCTCTTATTCATCTGACTCCAAACAGTTATTAAACTCTGTACCTGCACCCCTTTACTTTTATTAAATGTTTCAGAACGAATAACCCAACTGGATGACTAAATTAAAAAATAAAGTGACTCCGACCTGTTTTTGGTTTTTTCTAGAAATTATTATGCTCCTGTCTGCAGTACCTTTTTTCGTCCATCAGGGGTCTCCATTATACTCAGGCTCAATGTTGCCAGCTGTACGATAATTTTGCCCTCTGTACGATCAATAATCCCGACAAAGGCCAAAAATACAATAATTTCGCCATTCTGTAAACGTGTAGTTGTGATCGGTTTTCATCAGCCTGTCGCAACTGTCTGTCGGAGTTTTTTTTTTAACCCTGAAGGCGTCTTGGAATTCCAGCTAATCCTGCTTTTCTAAATGTGACAGAAGACTTTCTGTTGAGCTCATTAATTACCACCAGACAATAATGCGTATTAATAGTACTGACGCCACAAAGCTGTGAGTGCCTGTTAGACGCTACAGTACAGTACTTATTATTTTGTTTATAATGGGTGTACGATAATCCTACATTTCTCACCTGGCAACCCTGCTCAGGCTATACACGAAACAACTGTGTCTTTCCATAGTTGCCAAATCCGCTTATTTCCAGCGGCATTGGGCTTGTTTTCCCTGGAGCCGCTTTCAAATTTGATCAGCCGCTTGTGGCGGGTTTTTATTTTCGCTTCTCGTGGACATTGAGTCGCTTAGTTGTGCTTGTTTTGAAGGAGCTGATCGCTTCTTTTGTCTAGCGATCTGGCAACCCTGCTCTTCGGGTCGACGCTCACAAGACGACGTGGACATTCACTGGATCTATTCACAAAAGTACGTCTTCCAAATTGGTAATCCACTTTCTCTGCTTCTTATATTGGGAAATACAAGTATGATGCGTTCGGTTCTATATCCTCACAGCCTATACACAAATTATAAAACTACATCTCGTAAACCACGTCGGACCTATGGCTCGTTAGCTTTGCTGTTAGCTGCTAAGTTCGTCTACAAAAACTAAATTTGGATTATTTAAAGTCGATATTGTTTATCTACACGACTCGCCACTGTACGCTTTGTTAGCGAATCCGATGTGAGCTGTCTACCGTTACAAAGTTATAAAATGTCCGCTGTTGGGCAGCATATGCTATGCTAACGGGAGGTTCACTGCAATTTTCCAACTTTCCCGTTGTTTAAGTGTTATAACCTAAAATTATTGAGATAGAATGTCATAATCTTTTTTGATCAATCCTTCCAGCTGTGACGGTTCATTCGGCCCTAATTAATTTGTCTCGACCTATCCGCAAATATTTTATTTGTTTATTCAAAAAACCGTACAATCCTGAGGCCTTCTAGCCTGGTTAAAACCAGACCCTCGTTCAGAGCTGAGCTGAAGTTCTATTTTTTCATTTCACCCACATTCACGCTGTAGAAAATGATCTCGTCCTGTTAAAATGGAGAAGTGTAACCCGTTTTAATGTAACGTTTATTTTTGTGTTTCAGGAACCCAGCACCAACTCCTGAAGAGGTGGAGAATTCGTTTATTACTCTATTAACTGCTGTATCTAAATAAAACTGTTCTAACTTCAGCGCCTCAATGTTTGTTTCATATTTAACACTAGGAATACCAAACATATGTACTTGTACATATTTTACATATAGCTCCCATGGGAGACTGTAAAATGACAGATTGAGGAATTTGCATTCCATTAGGTGTGTGTGACCCCCTGGGGCTGAAGTCTTTTGTGTGCTCAAAACATCCCCCCAGTAGCATAAACAAAACATCTCCCCCATATTCCAACAACAACATTCCTTCTGTAGGTTGAAAGTGCAGCTTTTTACAACACAGACCAAACTTTTGGAGATGTTGATGACTCTTTGCAAATGTCAACGCTAGAAACTTCAGTTTATTTTATAGATACTGTATACGTTTTATACTTTTTATACTACTATGCAAAAACTCAGGACAGTATTACACTTTTATTATTTCATTTTATGCTTATGTTCATTGGGTGTTTGGTGTTTTAGGGGTGTTTGGTGTTTCAGTGTTGGTGTAAATTTTCATACTTTTATACTATTATGAAAAAACTCAGGACAGTGTTACACTTTTTTACTATTTTATGCTTATGTTTATTAAATGTTTTAGTGTTTAGTGTTTAGATGGTTACTGTTGCACCGAGGGACTGAGAGAAACGCAATTTCGGTCCTGTGTATGTCCTGTACATATTGCAGTTCTGACAATAAAGTTGACTTTGACTTTGACTGCCTCTAAGCGAGCAGGTCCCCGGTTCAAATCCTGGTCCGGGGGCCTTTCTGGGTGGAGTTTGCATGTTCTCTCCGTGCATGCGTGGGTTTTCTCCGGGTGCTCCGGTTTCCTCCCACAGTCCAAAAACATGCATGTTAGGCTGATTGTTAACTCTAAATTGACCCTAGGTGTGAGTGAGACAGGTCCCTCTTGTAAATGAGTCCCCGTGGCTCAACGAGTCCAGCCTGTATAAATAAAGGTTGAATGAATGAATGAACAAACTGATATGGAGAGAACACAAATTCTGTAAGAATAAAAATACTAAATCTATTACAGTACTGTACAAAGTCAGAGACCCATTGAATGATAAAGCTCTGTATTTGTTGTATAACACAATCATTTTTCCACACTCAAAAGTATGAATGTTTACATGAAAACTGGAGTGAAACAACTTTATTCAATTTTATTTCACTCAGCATGTAGCTTGCAGATAGGCAGATAGGCAGCCGTGGCATAGTGGTAATGGCACTCGTCCACCGATCGGAAGGTTGGAGGTTCGAATCCCGTTTCCCCACACCATGTGTCGTTGTGTCCCTGGGCAAGACACTTAACCCCGAGTTTCTCCCGGTAGGACTGGATGGCGCCTTGCATGGCAGTCTGCCGCTACCGGTGTATGAATGTGTGTATGAATGGTTGGATGGTTGGTATTGTAAAGCGCTTTGGGGCCCCTCATAGGGGGCTGGAAAGCGCTATATAAATAAGCTCCATTTACCATTTGTCCTTCGTCCAGGAAGGACAAAGATGCCTTCCTGACAAAACCGCCGTTCACATAAAGCGCATGTGTCTCCGCGGAGAAACTTATGAACCGACACGGTCCATAGCAGGGTTTCCAGGCCGAAGGCCTGTAAGTCGATGTCCTCGTAAGTCGGGGACCACCTGTACAATCCCGCCGCCTTCAGATAAAAGTGACCAATGCAATCCCGCCTTGACCGTGGAATAGGTGATATTTAGTATTTTTATTCTTACAGAATTTGTGTTCTCTCCATATCAGTTTGTTCATTCATTCATTCAACCTTTATTTATACAGGCTGGACTCGTTGAGCCACGGGGACTCATTTACAAGAGGGACCTGTCTCACTCACACCTAGGGTCAATTTAGAGTTAACAATCAGCCTAACATGCATGTTTTTGGACTGTGGGAGGAAACCGGAGCACCCGGAGAAAACCCACGCATGCACGGAGAGAACATGCAAACTCCACCCAGAAAGGCCCCCGGACCAGGATTTGAACCGGGGACCTGCTCGCTTAGAGGCAGTCAAAGTCAAAGTCAACTTTATTGTCAGAACTGCAATATGTACAGGACATACACAGGACCGAAATTGCGTTTCTCTCAGTCCCTCGGTGCAACAGTAACAATCTAAACACTAAACACTAAAACATTTAATAAACATAAGCATAAAATAGTAAAATAGTAAAAAAGTGTAACACTGTCCTGAGTTTTTTCATAATAGTATAAAAGTATGAAAATTTACACCAACACTGAAACACCAAACACCCCTAAAACACCAAACACCCAATGAACATAAGCATAAAATGAAATAATAAAAGTGTAATACTGTCCTGAGTTTTTGCATAGTAGTATAAAAAGTATAAAACGTATACAGTATCTATAAAATAAACTGAAGTTTCTAGCGTTGACATTTGCAAAGAGTCATCAACATCTCCAAAAGTTTGGTCTGTGTTGTAAAAAGCTGCACTTTCAACCTACAGAAGGAATGTTGTTGTTGGAATATGGGGGAGATGTTTTGTTTATGCTACTGGGGGGATGTTTTGAGCACACAAAAGACTTCAGCCCCAGGGGGTCACACAAACCTAATTGAATGCAAATTCCTCAATCTGTAATTTGACAGACTGTGGTAAGTGTAGTACTCATCTGAATATTCTGGTATTCCTAGTGTTAAGAAGAAAAAGCAATCCATAAATATGTCATACAGGCTAAAAATACAGTAATCATTATTTTCCTCCTTCCATTTTTGAATTCTTTAAAGTCCATGACTCACCATGTTTTCAAATTGCATCGCCATTATTTATTTGTTTATTTAAAAATAATACAGGAGCGTTTATTTATATGATAGAGAAATAACACTAAATGTGTTATTTCATGATTTCATGATTTATAGCAGATTTTTAGCAAAAGCTCCGGGAAGATCTGCCCCTCTCTTTTTCTCTCCCCGTGGGTCGGGAGTTCAGAAGGTAGCCGCACAGCAGAGCTCTGAGCACGCGTGCCCCGTGCTCCACGCTGGACAGAACCGAGCCCTGAGTCTACGACCAGAACTCCAGGGGTCACCGCAGAGCGGGGAGCCAGGGAGAAGACGAGAGAGGCCGCACGGCTCATGCTCCTCTCTGCTCAGAAGCTGAGAGGCTCTGAGAGCAGCGAGCAACAGTCCACAGGGTGTTATATCTTATTAAAACGTCTATGAAATAAAAAATAAATAAAAACAGAGCACTGGTCCAGTTGTACACACAAATGCACCAAGAAATATGCAGTTTCAACTCCCATTTTTAAAAGATATGTATGGAACAATTAAATAAATAACAAGTAGGACCGTGCTTTTATTGAGGCAAAAAATATTGTGATATCAAGGTATCTTACTTAATAATTTCTGTATATAGCCTGTTTCAGCTTTTTCAGCTAATTCTACATTTTTAATCCAACTTTTCAGCCTAATTTAGCAAAACCATGCTCTTGTTTAGCTATTTTTTTATATATATATATATATATTTTTTTAAATCATTCTAATTAACTTAAACTGTTTATTTTCATTAGACCAGTATTTTTCAACCTTTTTGGAGCCAAGGCACAGTGTTTTCACTGAAAAAATCACGAGGCACACCACCAACCAGAATTGTAAACAGATACTGTACTCTGTATCCGCCTATATTAAATATATAGTCATTCTTATCATAGTGTCTTGGATAGAAATAAAATAAACACAGAAATGTATTTTTATCATATTTTATATTTCTTATTTCAATGTGGTCTTGTGACTGTTACATGCTCAAAGCAGCAAGGGGCGATATGTACCATTTAAGTTTACCGGTATATATATATATTTTTTATTTATATTATATATATATATATATATATATATATATTTATTATTATATATATATATATATATATATATATATATTTTTTTTTTTTGGGTACTTCATTGTGTATTTTATGAGTGTGGACAAAGTCAAACACTAAAGCTGTTTAGAAAACCACTTGGTTTCTAAACTTAAAAATATTTAGATCACAGATCAAAAATTTAAACTGAGAGCCTGTATCATTTAAAGGAAAAAATATGTTTCAAAATTTCATAGCGTCTACAAATCCCCCCCAAAAAAATTGGGATAAAACCATTTTTCCCACTGTGCCGTAGTAAGTGGACCACTTATAGCTTTGGCCCCCTCTCGGCCCCCCCAGCAATAAAAGTCTAACTCCGCCACTGGTCCAGAGCAGCACAGCGCTGCAGAGAGAGAAAGCCACACGCAGTTTGGAGAGCAGAGACAAGTCACGCAGGTGAGGCAGGCATTGACTCCTCACATGGCAGGAAACCATTATTTTAGAACATAAAAAAGATTTAGTATTCTGTGACTAATTCTATTCTATTTTTATCTGGTCCAGGAACTCTTATCAGATTATTTTATCAGCGAAAGTCAGCGCGTTTTCCTCAATATTTTTTCTTCACTCAGTCCCACACTTTATTTATTTTATTTGTTTGTGGGTTTAATTTTTTTCTTCACTCAGTCCCACACTTTATTTATTTTATTTGTTTGTGGGTTTAAATTTTTTCAATGCCTTCATTCCTAATGTATTATAATGTATTTACGCATGGTAATATACAAATACATCACCTCACCAGATCCCGCCTCCACTTATCATAAGTCAAATTATAAGTGGATTTAATTGACACTGTTTTTATAGTTAGCCACAAAACCTAACGAGATTAACAGTGAACTCGGTCTCAGAGTTACAGGAAACGGCGGCGGATAAATTATTTATTTATCCTAAAACCCCTTTCCCTCTGTTCCAAAAGCCCGTCGGCTTTTGGTTAGCTCGACCACTGCGTGTTTTTACTCTGGGATCTGGAGTCTTGGCTGGAAACTTACAATTCTACTTTTAATTGTAACGTTCTTTTTCTTTTTACACGTATTAACCCTGGAGTCCAAACACTGAGTAAAATTTGCCTATAAAATTTCCAATCACAGATTTCGTTTAAACAGGAATCTGCTTACCTTTTTTTTTGTTGGAGTGACCGGTCACTGATCAGTGCTCTGGACTCCTCTGCCCCTTCCTGTCCGCGCGTGCAACCATCTCGGTAGGAACCTCCAAATGTTGACGTAAGATTCTATCCGTCCCAGAATTCGTTTTTTGGTTCACTTTGGAACAGGAAGGAGAGATACACTGAACACGACAGACGCTCACTTAAAGTTCCAAACCAGTTTAATTAATCATAAGTTAAAAGTCACAGAATACATTTGTCCTATTCCTAACATCCATTACATTTGTTTTAAAAAAGGTGGACAGTGACAGGAAAAGAGAGAGAGAGAGGAAAGAAGGGAGGAGGGGGGAGAGAGACAGGGAGAGAGGAGGGGGGAGAGAGACATACAACCTGATCCGTGGACTACTTCTCTGCCTTGCTGTTGGAGGATGGGAACCTTTTATACCCTTCTGTGGGGGCCCTGCCTCAGAGCCTGCCGTAAATACCACTGCCTCCCCCCAGCTTGCTCGAGTGGTCTCCCCAAGTCATATATTCTACAAAGTCGTAAAACTGACAGGACAAAGAGGCGCCAGCTATATTATCATCCCCCAGCCTCACCAGAACAGATCTGCCTGTGTCCTTTAGTAAATCTTTATCACTCTGCAAAAGAAACTGATAATTTGAACACCATATGAAAAACTCCTTCAAAATAAATATAAAACACGAAGAAAAATATATGTTTATTTCACAACACTTATCATTAACTTTACTAAATGTATTTTATCTTCCATTTTATATCCTTTATGTATTTTATATTTCAATTTGTCGCTGATAATGTTTGCTCTGTATTCACTGTGTTGGTTTGTTAAGTGTCCTTGGGTGTCATGAAAGGCGCTTTTAAATAAAATTATTATTATTATTATTATTATTATTATCATTATATGCCAAAATAATCACAAATTCAGTGGATTTTATGTATTTTATTGTAAAAATAAGAATCTGTGATTATATATGCATGACAAAAATTAACTGAACATCAAATGGCTTTGATGAGTAAAATAGATTAAACTTAAAGGCAGACTTGGGACTGGTTTCTGTTTGTGAAGTGGTAAAAATGGTGTAAAGTGAGCTAAGTTGGTCTGATAAGTTGTGATGTAGGGTCACCAGCAAACAGATGAAACCATGAGAGTTGTCCCGTGAACAGTTTCTGCAGATACCAGGCAGGTGGGTGCAGATTGGTAGCTCGTAAGCTGAGAAATCTCCTGAGTTACCATGACTGTCATCCTTCTCTGGACCTGGTTCGATGTATAACTGGATGGATTACTCACAGTTCACTCTGGGAACGTGCTGGTTCTGTATCTTTTGTCCAGTCTCGTTTCTTTCTTCCTAGGATGTCTCACTACTAGGAAGTATTCTTCTCCGAGGTCAAGTGAAGAAGGGTGTCTTTGTAGTTTTTCTGAAGTCCAGAGGAGTGTGTAGGCTTCGGAGCATCTCCAAAGCGTGTTGTCTCCACTCTGTGCTCTTTGTTCTCTGTGAAGTGTTTCTTGAAGGTGTCTCTCTAAAAGTTCCAGTGCCGAAGCAGGTTTCTCCCCTCATCTCTGCCCAAAAGATGAAGTTGTCTCCCTAAAGAAGTTGAATCTGAAGAGTCAGTGCAGAAGCTGCTTCTTATCTCTCTAAAAGTAGTGAAACTTGTGTGTAAAGCAGATGAGACAGATTCACCCGGGACGAGGCACCTGTGGTTTTACTTGTATTCATAAATCTAACATCCTGTTTTCTGCCTTAAAGTTTTCCTTTTAAAGAGAACAAAAGACAAATGTATTATCTTAAAGAAAGATTACTTAAAAACATAAAAAAGCTAAATCTTGTCCTCTGGACATTCGAAAAAAAAAAAAAATGGTAGAAACGTTTTGTCTTTTGTCCGAAAGACTTCATCAGTCTGAGATGCTGTATTCGGCTCAGTCTTATAAATAGAACCCTCTCACAGTGGATAAACCAGTTGGCTGATGACAGCTGAAACAGCTGGTCACATGATCAAGGAGGACCATAAGCCTAACGATGGATCGTTAGCACCCTGATGGTTGTTTGCTATTCACAGAAGGCTGAGTGATACTAGCAGACGTTTATTTTCTAAACACAACGTCCCAGTGGCTTTTAAACCCCAAAATACATTACGGCAAAGACTGGTTCATCCCAAAGATCCAGTCCCCCGTCACAAACAGAGTAATATTGTGTATGCTGTTCAGTGTCAGGAGGGCTGTGATCAGTCTTATATCAGGGAAACTAAACAGCCACTGGCCAAAAGGATGGCCCAGCACAGAAGATCAACATCATCAGGTCAGGACTCTGCGGTCTACACTCATCTCCAGGCCAGTGGTCACTCTTTCAGGGATGAAGATGTTCACATCCTTGATAGAGAGGAACGATGGTTTGAGAGAGGAGTAAAGGAGGCCATCTTTGTGAAAAGAAACGCCCATCATTAAACAGAGGTGGAGGCCTCCGGGTTCAACTGTCCCCCTCTTACAATACTGTTATTGCTAGTATCACTCAGCCCTCTGTGAATAGCAAACAACCATCAGGGTGCTAAAGATCCATCGTTAGGCTGATGGTCCTCCTTGATCATGTAACCAGCTGGTTTTGGCTGTCATCAGCCAACTGGTTTATCTACTGTGAGAGGGTGCTATTTATAAGACTGAGCTGAATACAGCAGCTCAGACTGAGGAGGTCAAAGTCAAAGTCAACTTTATTGTCAGAACTGCAATATGTACAGGACATACACAGGACCGAAATTGCGTTTCTCTCAGTCCCTCGGTGCAACAGTAACCATCTAAACACTAAACACTAAAACATTTAATAAACATAAGCATAAAATAGTAAAAAAGTGTAACACTGTCCTGAGTTTTTTCATAATAGTATAAAAGTATGAAAATTTACACCAACACTGAAACACCAAACACCCCTAAAACACCAAACACCCAATGAACATAAGCATAAAATGAAATAATAAAAGTGTAATACTGTCCTGAGTTTTTTCATAATAGTATAAAAGTATGAAAATTTACACCAACACTGAAACACCAAACACCCCTAAAACACCAAACACCCAATGAACATAAGCATAAAATGAAATAATAAAAGTGTAATACTGTCCTGAGTTTTTGCATAGTAGTATAAAAAGTTGCTCTGTGTTGTAAAAAGCTGCACTTTCAACCTGCAGAAGGAATGTTGTTGTTGGAATATGGGGAGATGTTTTGTTTTTGCTACTGGGAGCATGTTTTGAGCACACAAAAGACTCCAGCCCCAGGGGGCCACACACACCTAATGGAATGCAAATTCCTCAATCTGTAATTTGACAGACTCTGGTAAGGGTAGTACTCATCTGAATATTCTGGTAGTCCTAGTTTTAAGAAGAACAAATAAAAGAAAATTGTATTAAAAAAGTAAAAACAGCTAGATTGTTAAGTGATGTAGAAACTAAAAACAGGAACATGTCTGTGTCGGTTTTTGCCAGGAACTTGTAATTAAAATCAGTACAAACTATTAGGAACCTGAAGACCCTCAAACACCAGAAAAAGGATGCAATAATTCTCAGTCAGGTCATCTGTACAGTTTCTGTTTTATAGAGATGTTTCGCCCTCTATCCGGAGGGCTTCATCAGTCAGAGGAGTTCCAGTAAACTATTGGATTTGGTACCTGCATGATTGAACATGAACTTTGTTGTCTTGAACCACTTTGGCTGTGTGGCTGCCTACCTGGGAGGAGTCGACGAGGGACAGAACGGCCCCCAGAAACCATCTTGGCTCCAGCAAACTGGTTGGTCCACTTAAGAAGTTTACTGCTTGGTGGTGAAACAGTTTATTGGAACTCCTCAGACTGATGAAGCCCTCCAGATAGAGGGCGAAACGTCTCTATAAAAAAGAAACTGTCCAGATGACCCGACTGAGAATTACCGGATTTGATACCTGGATGAATGAGCAAGAAATTTGTTACCAGAAAAAGGAGCCAATTAATCCAGATAGTGTGAACAGGAGCAGAATAGTCGCAATACTCGGACCTTTGACTGTCTCAGTGTTTCCCAAGCAGTCAGTTGTTCCTCCTCATCACTGTAGGTGGACTCATCCCCCCCACTGTTGTGTCATCTGCAAATTTGACCATGGTGTTGTTGCTGTGGTGAGCAGGGGTGCAGTCATGTGTAGAGGACGTAGAACAAGGGGCTCAGCGCACAGCCCTGTGGGACTCCTGAGGGCCATGATGGCCCTTTCAAAACACTGTGGTCAAACAGGAAACTATTTACCCATGTGCAGGTGGAGTGTGGAAGTCACAGTTCCCCCAGTTTGTTCACCAGTTTGTTCACCAGTTTGTTTGGGAGGATGGTGTTGAAAGCGGAGCTACAGTCTACGAAGAGCTTCTGCACATAGCTGTCTCTTTTCTCCAGGTGGGACATAGAAACATAGGACTGTGCCTATGGCATCCTCAGTTGATCTATTAGCTCTGTAGGCAAACTGGTGGGGGTCAAGGGTTTGTGGAGGAGTGAACTGATGTGACCCGTGAATAGCTTTTCAAAACACTTCATCACCACTGGAGTGAGAGCAACTGGCCAGTAGTCATTTAGAAAGGAAGTTTGGGGTTTCTTGGGTATTATTTATTTATTAACCTTTATTTAACAAGGCAAATCCCATTGAAATCACATATCTGTTTTGCAAGGGAGGCTTGGGCCTGGTATGGGTACTATTGTATATACTGTATCTTCAGACAGGCTGGGACCTGTTGAAAATCCTAGACATGACTCCAGCATACCGTAGTTGGTGTGTGCAGTCTCAGAACACGTCCAGTCCGGGGACATTGTCATTGTCACAACACGAGTGTGTGATGAAATCTAGAAGACAAAAATGCATAAAAAGGGTAGAATGACTTTATTTTTCTCCCAAGAACTTCTTGATGAAATTGTGTCAGTGCTGAACATCATGCAGACCATATGTGGAGGCAGGCCTGGCATGAGCAGCCAATTGTATCATGGTCCATCTGTCTTCCTGATCGTCCCAGTAGGAGGGTGGCTCATAAGCTTTTTTTTGGGAACCAGTTCCTTCCAGAATCCATGGCCTACAGGGTCCTGCCAGTACCAAATCTAGCCTCCATCAACAACACAATGCTAAACATGTCTGACTCCATCTGGAGAATATGACCTGTAGAGCACACAACCACATGTGCAGCTATGGGTTTGGACTGAAAATGGATGAGGAAGAGCAGAAATGTGGGTTGACTAACGGACATAGTCATCAACCTTATTTCAGATTCAGATTCAGATTTACACTTTTAAAGAAAATGAGATGGTTTCAAATGTTGTATAAACAAATTCACAGCCTGGGATCAAGGATGCATCATACAGTATCTGGCTGTTGTAGCACCCATGTAGGGTGACACTGACACCATGTGGTTGAATCAGGAAACTATCAGTTTGTTTTTAAACTAATGTGTTACAATATTAATTTCCTGCATTCTCCTGAACGAAAAGATTTGAAAGTTTTAATCACATGAGCGTTTTCAAAACTGAGCATAATCTTCATTTAGACAGCAGAAGCTGTGAACCTGTAGCTTATTACAAAATCCCTTGACATTTATGCTTTTATGCATTTTTAAATATTTACATTTAAATAAATCCACAGTTTTAAGTAATACTGGACCTAATAAACCATTTGTGTGTAACACCTAAAACGTGACTGATGCCTACGAGGGGCTGACTGGGGCCGAGATGGTGTAGAGGCAGGGCAGCCGGCTCAGGACCGGAAGGTCCCGGGTTCGATCCCCGGTCACTGCATACCTCGTTGTGTCCCTGGGCAAGACACTTAACTCCGAGTTGCTCCCGGTAGGACTGGGTGGTGCCTTGCAAGCAGTGCTTTAAGTGGGCCGGAACTCACCGGTACCCAGTTCCGCCACTTCTAAAATTTAACCCTGAGAGTACCGGGACTTTTTTTAAACGTAAGGTGCGTTCCGGAACTTATTTTCGTCTTCTCCACTTGAAAGACCTGTGGCAGATTAGAATGCATCATTTCCCCCGACTGGATTTCAAGAAAGAGTAATGCATCTTCACGACAATAAAACATCTTTGGTGGAGCGCGTCCTTTTGGCCAATCACAACCTCAGGATAGACAGGGGGAGGAGACGACAGGACAGCGAAATCTGTAAAAAAACAAAAACAAACTTTGCAGCGCGACAGAGCGCGAGGGAAGCGGAAGAACTCCTCCAACGTGTGGGTAAAGTTAATATTTTTATACATGCAGTGGAGTAACCATTGTTTAGTAAAATGGCATGTTGTGTTACAAATAAAACTAAATAAAAATTAACAAAATAACAGTCAATTGCACCCCTAAAGCCACTGTGTTAAAAACAGGATGATGTCTATATATGAACTAGTTGAATGAGGTGTCTAAAATATCCTGATTCATGATCAATAATAATTTAAACAATTTTTTAATCTGTCCACAGGACCTGACTTTATTTTGTTAGATGTCTCTAAAATAGTTAGTGAATCATGTTTACATGTAGGTAAACATAGATGTCTAACAACTTGTTAAAATACACAAGAATGCAGGAAATGGCATCTACTTTATTCAAAATTTCTGGCAAAACATCTTCACCAGCATATTTAAGAAATGAGTTTTTACTGTAAGTAAGTTTTATTTATAAAGCACATTTCACAGACATGAGAGTCACATAGTGCTTTACAAAAGGAAAAATAAAATCATAAAATCACAGAAGTACTATACAAAAAGGTAAAACATAACAAACTCTAAAATCAATGTACAAAATTAACCAAAAGCCTGTCTGAAGAGATAAGTCTTAAGTTTTTAAATGCATCTGTTGACTCGGAGCAGCGCATTGTTAGCTAAATGTTCTGCTGTATTTGACTTGCTGCTGTTGTTGGTTGTTGATTTTTTGGTTGACACAATCTTTCCTATTTATGTCCTCATTAAATCAGGTTAGTAAATGACTTTTACCTGACGCATGTTAAAAAATTACAAAATCTTTCGGGGGGGGTTGGCGCAACGTTTGTCACCTTTTTCATCTCTTCTGAGTTTGCAGGTATGCATATTATTATGACATTAGGGAGGGTACCGGCACTTGTTTTTTTCCACTTAAAGCACTGCTTGCAAGGCAGTCTACTGCTGCCGGTGTATGAATGTGTGTATGAATGGGTGGATGACTGGTACTGTGAAGCGCTTTGGGGCCCCTCATCGGGGGCTGTAAAGCGCTATATAAGTAAGCTCCATTTACCATTTATTTGGTGAGTTGTTTAGACACTTTAAATACATTTAATATTGTTCGTTCAGATAGTTAATGTGATATTAAAAAATTTATGCAGTATTTCTAAATGTTTGTATTGCCTTCTCCAAAAAGACAAAGGCAGATGTTTTTGCCTGTCTGTTACCATGAACTACTTAATGAAATATTATTAAAACTTACAGAATGTAATGAAAGGACGAACATCTAAAACTGATAAAGTTTTGAACTTGAACAGCTGACCTCCGAAAACACAAAATTGCCAATAATTCAGTCAAATTTACAGATACTGAGTTAAAGTTTGATGTAGTAGTAACTGAGAGTCATTAATAGCACAAACTAACATAACATCTTGTAATGTTGCATCCTTCAAGAAATACTATGTTTTTGCATTAGTTGGCCAGTGGGCCCTTAGTCCTGCCTGCCAGTTTTATTTTTCTGAGAGTGGCTTTGTTCTCAGAACAATTACAGATGTCAGGAAGGGATCCTGATAAGCCTGCTTTAGTTAAGCACTGGGAAGTAATTTGGTCTCTGTTTAATGACCTGAAAATTAAGAGCGTCTCCTGAGAAAATGAAAGTCACCTTACAACCTAAACCCTGTGATGAGCTTTACTCTTCTGTGTGCTCAGCCACCGCGGTGACATGCATCCGTACACAGAAAGTGGCCCCCGGATCTCTCTGGGCACTTGAGTAAGTCACCGGCACCAAGTGTGTGCACACGCTGACTGATAAAGACCCGCTGTTATCTTCAGATAGCAGGCGCTGCAGCTGAATAATTAATAGGGACATTCCAACAGTTTTATGGAAAGAAATGGTGCACTGTCACAGAACAGAGAAAAGGTTTGCATGTGTTTCTGGAGCTTTGTGTATGTTGGGGGTGTGGGGGTTGTCATTCATATTTGACCATGTACATAGCTTTAGTCAATGGTGGGCATATGAACGCTGGGGACCGCTAATGCGCTAATCCGCTTACAGCGGACCTAACGTTTTTGTCAGCGCAACAGCGGATTGACTAACTTTTATAATTCATAAGCGGATTTGTGCTATTTTTATTTAAAATGCAGTACCGCTAATAACTAATTATCTATCAGTAAAAACGAATAAACTTATTTAGAAGCTCTTATGCTGGCTCCGTAGCTGCTTGTTTTGCCTTTTTCCCCTCCCTCACCGTCTTGACATCTTCCGGGTCAGAGGTGAACTCGGGGGCTAATTCTGTGGCTAGCTGGTTGTGCTGGGTTTCTTGGATAAATCCGCAGAGAACCCCGCTGTTTCAAGCCAAATTAACGCGGCCGGAGGATTTTATTGTGTGTTTTGTGTCGACCACTCGACGGTGAGTCGTTAGTTTTATGTATTTTAGTTACTTTTCATTAAATCTGTTGACTACCTATAGAATCTTGACATCTTCCGGGTCAGAGGTGAACTGGACGCTAACTCTGTGTCTAGCTGGTTGTGCTGGGTTGGATAAATCCGCAGAGAACCCCGCTGTTTCAAGCCAAATTAACGCGGCCGGAGGATTTTATTGTGTGTTTTGTGTCGACCACTCGACGGTGAGTCGTTAGTTTTATGTATTTGGGTTACTTTTATGTATAAATGCGGTGGCGACACACCCGTGTATTTGAGATTTAAAAGTGGTTTTAGGGATTAAAAGATCATTCTCTTTTTTGTTAATTTCGTGGCCGAATAGAATATATGTACGTAAAGTATTAAATAAATCCTTTGATTTTTGTAATTTCATCCTTTTAGGATCATTTTAGTTACTTTTCAGTTGGCAGTGTAGTGCAAATATTGCATAACGCTGCCGGCTACCAATTGTCGAATATAAATAGCGGATTAGATTAGCTTCCCCTAATTTTCATAAGACATTTGTGCTTTTGAAATTGTGGACCTAAAAAAATTAATAAGCGTTTTAGAAATTGTGGAACTAATTTTTTGATTAGCGTTGCCCACCACTGGTGTTTAGCGTATTTCTTAGTTTATATCTTAGATTTTATTACTGTTCCTTTTACACTTGATATTTTTGCTATTGCTGGATGTAACTGGGACCTTGAGTACACAATTTTGTTCCACCTCATGTATCACATGTGATGCGAATGACAATAAATGCCAGCTGATTTGTATTGGTTCGTTTGATTTATGATCTGCAATGTTTTTATGTTTTTCGTGTTGTACTTCATTGTCTGTGTTGCCTGTTGCGTGTTTGTTTGTCCAGCACTTTGTGTGGACTTGTTCCTGTTTAAAGTGCTTTATAAATAAAATGGTATGGTATGGTATGGTATAAAGAACATTGAACCTTGAATATAATCTGCTTGTCATAAAATGGAAATAGCATTCAGGAAGAAAATTAAAGGTCAAGACAACTAAATGAGAATAACTTCTGATACACATGAGAAAGGTTATTGGCCTATGGAGACATTTTAACAGACTCTGGTGGGATGGTGTGCTGTTATATGATGTAGAAACACCACCCCTTGGTTTATCCTCAGATGACATCAGTACAGTACAGTATAAAATTTTTCATTGGAGCACTGAATGGAAGGGCCCTTTGCTTTGACCAAGGCACACCTAAACTCTCATTCACTTGAAATAACTTTTAATGATTTTTATGGCAGATTTCTACAAGGTTTTCCATCACCTTCTCTCAGAAGAGGAAGTGGCAACAAGATTGTTGAGCATAAAACAAGGAAACATTCTGTAGCTGACCATTTAGACCATTTCAGCACTAACGAAGAGACCATGGGCAAGAAGGCCATGCCCATCAGAAAATCAGGAAAAACTGATGGGTCACTCTGTGTTCTCCTGGTCCCCATTTAATGTTCCAACTACTTTGCATAAATTATATAACTTTGGCCATTCAAGCCCTAGTGGATCCTGGTGTTGATGAATAGAGTTTGATCAATGATGATCTGGTGACTCAGTTACAATTTCTCAAGGTACAGCTACCCCAACCTCTGACTGTTTCTGCACTAACCAGAAAAAAACCAACTACCATCACTCACAACTCACACACCTATTTATCTGGTAATAGTCAGCAACCATCAAGAGGAAGGTGAGTTTTTTTTTTTTCATCCTCTATGTCTGTACTGTATATGTCTAAATGTCTATGTTTTTTTTTCCTCAGTTAATTAACACCATGATAAATTGGACAAACAAAATAATTGAAAACTGGAGCTCTTTCTGTTAAAAAAAAGTCTATGTTCTGCAGTCTCTATCTCACCTTCTTAACCACTGGTATTCAAGAAATCTGATATTTCAAATGTTGCTCCTATTTACCATGATCTTTACTCTGTGTTCATAAAACAAAGGGCTTCATCACTACCTCCTCATATACATACTGTTCCAAATACAGTACCTCCTCCCAGGAGCTCCTTCACAGTCAAGTTGACTCTACCACCTGTCTGGACCAGAAAACTAGACAATGAAACAACACATCGAGGATTTATGTGGGATAAAAATACTTGTAGAAAACAGAGACAAGAGTGAGATAAAATATTTAAAAATCCCTGCGTTCTTGTTCATCTAAAGAGACATTGTCAGCTGTTTTTAAATCTTTCAGGGCAACTCTATTGAACCTGTTGATGCACAACAAGCGTACTTAACAACCCATATTGGCCTAAAGTGCTTTTTAGTTCTGGTTTTATTTGACAGTGCAGACTTGTCAAATAAGCACATTTATAGATATTGCATTAAAAAGTGTGTTGTTGCAGACATGACACTACAGCATTAATAGGTTTATTCTCCTGACTGAAATGAGCCCTGCTGGTATTGATCAAAAACCTTATCAAACCCCTGCAGACATATTGTTGAAAATCCGCTCAATGGTATTAAAGAGATCTTATCAGATGCACTATAATTATTTTATTTTATTTTATTTTTTTTTTCTTCTTTCGGCTTTTCCCTGCGTTAGGGGTCACCACAGCGATCTAGTCGCACGAAGATTTGGCAGTTGTTTTTACGCCGGATGCCCTTCCTGACACAACCACAGACCACCGAGCAACCACAGCCCTCTGTGTGGAGTAGAGAGCTGATATCTAGGGTTCCCGGGGGAGCAGATGGTGTGGGTTAAGGGCCTTGCTCAAGGGCCCAGAGTGGGGCAGATGAGGGTGGAGACAGGTGTGACCGCTTCACTTATCCCACCCACATCTTTGATGTTGTCGGTACCGGGGCTTGAACCGGAGATCTTCCGATCACAAGCGCACCTACTTAACCTCTGCGCCACCACTCTCGATCAGATGCACTAATCCTGATAGAAAAATCTAACAAAGTTAAATCAGGTCCTCTGGACGGGTTCTTCTTGTTTAAATCAAAGTCAAAGTCAACTTTATTGTCAGAACTGCAATATGTACAAGACATACACAGGATTGAAATTGCGTTTCTCTCAGTCCCTCGGTGCAACAGTAACCATTTAAACACTAAAACACTAAAACATTTAATAAACATAAGCATAAAATAGTAAAAGTGTAACACTGTCCTGAGTTTTTGCATAGTAGTATAAAAGTATGAAAATTTACACCAACACTAAAACACTAAACATTTAATGAACATAAGCATAAAATGAAATAATAAAAGTGTAATACTGTCCTGAGTTTTTGCATAGTAGTATAAAAAGTATAAAAAGTATATCTATAAAATAAACTGAAGGTTCTAGCATTGACATTTGCAAAGAGTGGCAAAGCAGCATATGAGTTAATGTACACAGTATATGTATGAGGTAGTAGTTGATGTTGGTATAGAGGCAAAGTGGCATATGCAGTAAGGCACATTGGGCATCCTTAAATAAGGCTAGTCAGAGAATACTGTATATGTATCAGCAGTAGTGTAGATATAAAAGTAGTGTGAATGTAAACAGTAGTAATAAATGTAAACAGTAGTAATAAATGTAAACAGTAGTAATAAATGTAAACAGTAGTAATAAATGTTTCGTCTTTCATCCAAAAGGCTTCTTCAGTCCGAAGAGCCGAAACAAACTCAGTCTTTTAAATAGCGCCTTCTCATAGTCATAGTGGATCAACCAGTTTGATGGTGCCTCAGGTGGTTCCTGTAGTCCGCCCTCTCCCCCGCTGCCTGCTCAAAACCTCAAACAAGTTTGAGGCCATCCTGGCCAAAGTGATTGAAAATATCTTGATTCATACTCAATAATCCAGGTAGAAAAATCTAGCAAAATTAAGTCAGGTTTTCTGGATGGTTTCTTTTTGGTGAAATGTTTAATCTTTCATCCATTAGTGAGCATGAATTAAGATATTTTCAACCTCTTTGGCCAGGGTGGACTCAAACTAGTTTAATGCTGTAGTGTCATACCTGCAACAACACAGTCTTCTTTAATGCTTAAATGTGCTTATTTGACTAGTCTGCACTGTCAAATGAAGCCAGAAATAAAAAGCATTAGGAAGAATTATCAATCTTGTTATCTAGCATATAGCAAAGTTTGAGATTATATATGCAGAAAACAGATCTTGAAATTCATCAGAGCTTTATGTATGAGATGAACTGAGTGTTTTTTAAAGTCACTGCATGTGATGTTCCACAACAATAAATTCAGAAGCTCCTGTCTCCACATAAATAGAGGAAATCAGATAAAAATACCATACCATACCAAACCCTACCACTTTATTTATAGAGCACTTTAAACAGTGACAGTGCACACCAAAGTGCTGTACAGGGACAGACAGACCAAGCACACACAAAAAAGTCCCTCCATGTCGAGGACACTCTCAGGAGAGCATTCTGGAGTTTTCCTCGTTATATCATCACAGTCCAAGGTGATGATTTGTCCATAGTGAAATGAAGCAGGCAGCTCCAGCATTATAATTTATTTGATTCGTGACAACTAAATGAAAACAAATTACGTACAGCATACATACGTGATGATGTACATCATCAGGGCCATGCCACATTTTGTCAAGCAGGACCTTAAGTAAAACAAACAAACAAAAAACTCCACATTTCGGTTTCTTTAAAAATTGACAAAATATTCATTTTATAGCAATTTTTGAAAAGTTATCTCCCCACCCACATTAGTACGTCCAAAATGATATTGTGACTTTTTATTTTATTTTTATTAATATTATTCCAGTCTGGAATTTTGTGAAGGTGCTCCAGCCCACCAGACCCTTCAGATAATTATCTTTTTTTTCTTCTCCATTTACCCTTAATTTATACAGGTACTGTAGTCTCATTGACCCATGAGAACTCATTTTCAAGAGAGACCTGTTTTTAGGGAGCAGATATTGGGGGTTAAGGGCCTTGCTCAGGGGCCCAGAGTGGGGTGAATGAGGGTGGAGGCAGGTGTGGGTGTTTCACCTTTTTCCACCCACATTTTTGACGTTGTCGGTACCGGGGCTTGAACCGGCGATCTTCCAATCACATGCCCGCCATTTCTAACCTCTGTGCCACCACTTCCACTCCTATATCAAATTTTAGTATGATTTAAAACGACCCAGAGTACCACTGGAGAACCAAGAGACCGACAGCAGCAGATGTAAAAGGTAAGTGCTTTATTTACATTTGTGAGTTTCCAGGGACACAGGAGAGAGCTGCAGGAGGCAAGAAATGGTGAGTATGGTTTCATATTTGGAATCCAGAGTTATTACGAGTCTTGTCTTTCTTTTTTAACAGGTAGGGAGCCGAGACCAGTGGATTCCAGGGTGAAGATGACCAAGGTGATCGGTAAGTGAAGCAGGACAAGTCTCAAGGCTGAATGGCAGGAAGTCGGATTCACATTTTCTTGTAATGTTTGTAGGTAGCAGTTCCAAAGGTGGGATCCAAGAAGACACTGGAAAATACAGACTGGCTGGTGACTCAAGGGAAAACCAAGGATCAAGGAAGTGGACACAGGAGCTGTGAGAAGCACAAGGAGCACAAAGGTTAGCACGGAGGATATCCACTAGGGCTGGACACACCAGGAATTTTCATTCAACCTTTATTTAGACAGGTTAATCCCATTGAGCCTCAAGGACTCGTTTACAAGAGAGACCTGTTTTCAACAAAGAATGACAACAGCGACAACAATAGACAATCATAAGAGAGGCATACAGATTTTTTTTTAATTTTTAACAAATTTAACAAAAAAAGTCAAAGTAGCAAAACAGCTAGATTATAAGGCAAATGTGGGAACATGTCTGTATTGGTTCTAGCCAGGAGTCCAAAAAATTCTTAAAGCCATTTAGAGAAGTCAAGGTCGAGAGCTTCAGATCTTTTTGTAAGATATTCCAGGAAGCAGGAGCAGAGTAGGAGAAGGCCCTTTTTCCAAGTTCAGTCCTCACTGAGGGAACACTGCAGGTAATCATGTCCTGAGAGCGCACGCTGTAGCTGCACTCATGCTGTTTGATGGTCTCCTCCATCATCCATCCATCCATTATCTTTTGCTTCCAGGTTGTTGGGGCAGCAGCTTTACCAGGGCCATCATCCATCCATCGACCCATCATCCATCCATTATCTTCTGCTTCCGGGTCGTGGGGGCAGCAGCTCTAATTCAGGAGCCCTGCTCTCCTTCCTGTCTTTCATACTGTCTTCAGGTTCTGATTCAGAGTCTGATGAGTTCTTTAGCAGAGGCATGAACAATGCAGCAGAGTCTTGTTAGTCCAAACAGTCTTAAGTTCTGGCAGATCTCATCAGCTGGCTAGAGATAGCTGTGAGTAATTGGCTCTTCCATGCTGCTCAGGAACTGCAAGAAAATTGTTAGGTGGTGGAAAACCCCAGAATTCTTACAAAAATGATGCATTGTTTTCACGTGTTGCTTGGTGATCAGACATTGAGAATTTTTTTATTTTATTGAATTTTTTTAAATAATTTGTTTAATTTTCTTTTTTAATGTTAATTTATTACATGTGTGTATTTCCAGAACTCTAAGGTCAGAAGCTGCAGTCTGAAACTTCACAGGCTCTGCATGCTGGCTGCATTGCAGATTTTTTTCCCTCAACTTTTAAAATTTCTAGAATGAAAAATCCCTGCAGCAAACAGGATTGGAAAACATCATGTCAAGATAAGTTAGTCTGGATTGAAAAAAATTAACAGGATTAATCTTTCCAACAAAATTTATTTTTAATGCATGATAATTCAGTGAGGAGACCAGAAAGAAGACAGTGATTGTCTGTCTGAGGTGACAAGACTGGTCACAAGATGCAGGTGCTGCAGAAATGATTGCCACAAAACCCTGCAGCTCAGAGACAAGCTCGAGGCTGGGGGCTATTAAGATAACAATAGTATTGGATGAATGAAATCAGCAGCAATAAAAGAAAAACTACACAGAAATGTTTATTAAAAGAAACAGCAAATGCTCATCCAAACACATGCAAAGCTTTCTATGAGATCTGAATGTCTCTGCTCCAAACGAAAAAGAGTGCACAATTAGGTCAGTAAGCTGTGGAGAGCACCCCACTGGGGGGTTTCGGGGCTATTCCAAGAGGGACATGATGTTGCTCAACTCTAGTCTTTTTTTTTTCTAAGCCAGAACTAATGCAGCAAAGCCTCGTTACAGTTTGAGCCTGAATTATTTTTTCATTTGTAACATGGATGCTGGCCTTTTTTGATTAAATATCATACAATATACCAATGCCCCAAAATTCTCGATCAACAGAAGATGCCACCTTCTCTGTGGTCCACACGGCTCTCACCCATATGGAGCAGAAGGACTCCTCTTTGCTCTTTGTAGACTTCAGGTCTGCCTTCAGTACCACAATGCCCCAGACCCTCATGGACTCACACTATGTCTAAGCCCCTCCATATGCAACTGGGTCATGGACTTCTTAACAAACAGACCACAGTCTATGAGATCCACAACTTCTCCTCCTCCACCATAACCCTCAGCACTGGCTCCCCTCAGGGCTGTGTGCTGAGCCCCCTCCTGTTTACTCTGCTAATGTATGACTATGCACCGACCCATCCAGGCTGTCATATTGTAAAGTTTGCAGACGATACAGTGGTGGTTGGATACATCATAAACAATGATGAGTCCAACTACAGGTAGGGGGTAGAACACCTGGAGAGCTGGTGCAGGAAGATCAACCGTAACATCAATGTGAAGAAGATGAAGGAGATGGTCTTGGACTTCAGAAGGAACAAACACACCTTCCCCCCGAACATACGAGGATCTACAGTGGAAGTGGTCTCCAACAAGTACTTGGGTGTGCACCTGAATGACACCTGAGAGGCGGCTGTGGCTGAGTGGTTAGAGCAGTCGCCCTCCAATGCAAGAGTTGGGGGTTCAAATACACCAGCAGTCACATGCTGAAGTGTCCCTGGGCAAGACATTGAACCCCTCATTGCCTCTGATATGTGTCCCATCGGTGTATGAATGTGATAAAACTCTGATTAGTCTATTTAGAATAATTTCTTCAATTAGCTTTGTAGAGATCTAGTAGAGTGCTGTATGAATGGGTAAATGAGGGCACATATTGTAATTTAAAACGCTTTGAGTATCTTGATCAGAAAGAAAGGGCATATATAAGTACAGTCCATTTACCATTTACAACCACAGCTGGGGCAACAACACCACCAGCCTGATCAAGAAAGCTCATCAGAGACTCTACTTCCTCAGGTGGCTGAGATGAGCTGGTCTGAGAAGCTCAGTCTTCACCTCCTTCTACAGGTGTTCAGTGGAGAGCATCCTGTGCTCCAGCATCAACGTGTGGCATGGAGGCTGCACAGAAGATGTTGGAGTCAGTTTCCCCACCATCACAGACATTTAATAATAATAATAATAATAATTAATAATAATTAATTCAATTTATAACGCACTTTTCATTACTGAAAATCTCAAAGTGCTACACATATATTGAATGCTACACACATTCATAAACCGGTGGCGGCAGACTACCATGCAAGGTGCTTTCCAGTCCTACCGGGAGCAACTCAGGGTTAAGTGTCTTGCCCAAGGACACAACGACACATGGTGCGGGTCCCGGGAGTCGAACCGCCAACTTTCCGATCGGGAGACGACTGCCATTACCACTACACCACGGCCGCCCTTTTTTACAACTCCAGATACAGGAAGAGGGCCACCTGTATCATGAAGGACCCCACTCACCCAGCACACACACTTTTTGCCCCAATACCCTCAGGAAGGAGGCTGAGGAGCATCAAATGTAGAACCACTAGACCAGTGGTTCTTAACCTTTTTTGAGCTACCGAACCCTCAAGTTTCATATGGCCACTCACCGAACCCCTCTTTTTTAATATATAAAATGTGATTTTTTTTTTCCAAATTCTACAACATCACCTTGCTCAAAGAACAAAACCAACACAATGCATGAACTCACAACAACTTTATTCTGGCCCAATAAGAGTTTCATCCCCCAAAAATATTTTTGTACAATTTTTAATCATTAAAAATGAAATAGGATTTTTTTGAAGAATAACATCCATCCATCCATCCATCCATTGGAGCAGCTCCTCCAGGGGAATCCCATGGCGTTCCCAGGTTATCCAGCGTGTCCTGGGTGAAGAAAAAACATTTTTTAATATATATATATAAAAAAAAATTTTTAATGTAATTTGTATTTTGTTGTTTTGAATACACAAAATACTCTTTTGGGGCCTAAGTAAAGTATTGCTCACATTACATACCTGCAAATCAGTGTGACTTCTGCTGTTGTTTCTGGGAGACCAGTTTGGAGATGCGTGGCTTCACCTTGGCAAGTGCTACTCTCATGTCATCTTCACAGCAAAGTCTGTTCCTTTTCTTTGTTTTTATATCCAGCATCCTCGAAAAGGATTGCTCACAAAGATATGTTGTGATATGTTGTGCCTAGTGACTAGACTGAGGAACAGCTTCTACCCTGTGGTTGACTCATGAATCTCTAATCAGAATAATCCCTGTGGGAAAAAAATCACCGTAAAGCCACTTGATTGTTGATAAGTGCTGCTGATTATCCATGTAGCTGATCTCATCATGCTGATTTAAGTCATGCTGCTGTGTTCATTCGTACTCATCTGCTCACCCAGACTCATGTTCGTGCTGCTGCTGTTCGGTAGATTGTGTTTGTACTACTAGTGTTTAGTGTACTCTTATTTAAGCACATTTCTTAGTTCATATCTTAGATCTTATTACTGTTTTTCTTTTACAATTTATACTTTTTTTGGATGTAAAGCCCGAGATACACTGAAGCGTCCTCCGTATACGCGCGTATACGCGCATATTTTGTGCGTATGTTTTCGCTTCTATACTTTCAGAAACTATCAGCTTTCAAACGCTCGCGTTCTCCTTGTTGTAATATGAGCAGCTGAGCACGGAGGGGACTCAACTGAGCTCGCTGATTGGTCACTTGCTGACACGCCTACTGAAATGATTGACAGATTTCAGTCAGCTCAAAGTGAAACCTCGAGAATGCATCATGAGCAGCTCGCTCAGACTTCTGCGGTGTTCTGATACGGTCTTTCTACTATATATGTTATAAAAAGTTCTCTCAGAAATAAAAATAATAACAGGGAGTGCTTTTCCTGCAGCACACAGCCCACCAGGGAATATTTAAAACATCGCGCACCCAGGTAGGACCTGAATTCATTCATTTCATTCATCGAGTGAACGGAGGAAGAAGCGGTTACTTGACTTTAGGCAAAAAAACAAAAGAAAAGGCCCGATCAGCGATAAAGAAGGGGAATTTATTTCATTTGTGTAACATACAAAACAGTCCGGCGCCGGGGAAGTTTAGGTCAGACACCGCGCATCGCGTATGCGTAGTAAAAAAATACTTTTGCGCGTACATGCCCTGAGGGGCTACGCGGGGC
>JBBPBX010003363.1:0-22667 GCA_038048925.1 Garcialebias charrua
CACAACCTTTGCATATTTACTCTATTTGTATGTATATACAAATAGAGTAAATATGCAAAGGTTGTGAGGCGATCAAACATAAAAAAATAAAAATAGCATTTAACACACTAAGCCAAATTTTTCCCCCCTGCAAGTTACGATCTTCAGTTAACATTTGAACAACTTTATGAGCTGTTTAAAAAAAACTCACTGCCAGTAATCTGCTGGCAGCAGTAAATTACAGCAGCTGAAACGCAGACTCTTCTGCATTAATGATCAAATTGTGGGTTTCAACGCTCCGTGACAGGGAGTGGGAACAACGTGCGCAGTGATGCAGTGTTTTTACACTGATTTGTTTTAATTAAAACATCAAAGTATTTCTTGCACATCTGATTTCTGACATCATTGTTTTTTCATGTTTGAACTCACAATTCTGTAAATTTGATATAGCCTGGTATGTAACAAGTACTTGGAAAGTACCCAGAAAGTGCCAGATACAAACACTCTATAAGCCCAAGTCACAGCATAAAACCAACCTCCTTGCACTCATTGGTACCATGCTAAGTACTAGATAAGTATCAAGTATGTACTATATAGACAAGTATTACAGAAACTACTGCGTAATACAGCCTTGTCCCCACAAGTATTCGCCGTGAGCTCATTAGTACCAGGTGTGTAGCAGGAAAGTAATCTGAGGTATGTACCAGGTATATATTAGGCGCACGCTTTTTAAGTATGAGGTCACAAGTCACTACACAATGAAGCTGCTCCTCAAAGATGCTATGTACATACTAGGATCTGCTGTAGGTATTATGCCTGGTACATTTAATAATAGTACCAGATACGTACTGTACTAAGTAGATATTAGTTTGTACTTTGGTTTAGCTTGTAGTCCACCATTTGTCTTTTCTTTTTTTTTTACCAAACAATTATAATGGATATAATATTAACTCAGCATGATCAGTATTTGCGAGACAAATATAATTTTAAGGATTGATGATGATGAATGTTTTTTCTTAATACTGTACTGTACTTGTGTTCTTTGGTATAAAATGACAATCAGGACAAAATAACCAAATCAGGTTTAATTCCTTTTGGAAGTTAAGTCAAAATACTGACATGGCTTATGTAACCAGTCAAATTTAATTACATCACACTGTTGCGATTATGCAACAGTGAGCTTCATCATCACAATGACACCATTGAGAGCTTCACTCTTTCAACTCTGAGTCGCCCTCACCCACTTTTCAACTTGAACACGCTGCAACGCTCACGTGTCCTCGAGAAGAAGAAAAAACATCCACCGCAGGCTCGTATCAGATAACCATAAAGTTAATGGGAGTCAATGAGAGATAAGTGAGGGGAGTGTTTTCACCAACCTCCCTGGCAGGATGTATTCGGTCTCCATGGCAACAACATCACTTTACTGTATCCTCAGATCCAAGAACAGAATGAAAACTTTTATTTCTGCCTGACAAGGGAAGCTCTGGGTGTTTTTTCTGATCTCCCTCCCTCTTCCTCTCCTCTTTCTCCCTCCTTCCTTCCCTCCCCTCCTCTGTGTACACAGGAATGCTTTGTTGGGAGCTGAGATAAAAGAAACAAAAGATGCATTCACAAAAACGACTCTGTTTCCATCCATGTGTACAAACGTGTGCGATTACGTGAAGGGGGGGGGGGGTACAATTGTGCAACAGGGGGGCCAAGATGGTGAAGAGGTAGCGCAGCCAATTTGGGACCGGAAAGTTGCAGGTTCAACTCCCCACCACATGCCGTGGTGCCTCTGAGCAAGACACCCAATCCTTGTTTTCATTCGTGTAACAGCTTCCAAAGTGAGTACCAACTAGATGAGTTTAATTTAGGAAGGAGGAAAGTGTTTGTGTGTGGAGGGGATGGAGAGATGAATGAAAGGGAGATGGAAGGAATAAAAGATTGCAACAAAAGGCCTCATTTGTATTCTGGAGTGACGAGTAATCTCCCTCTTTCTCGCATCCTCTCCTCTTTGAACACATGCACACACACATGCACACACAAAAGCAGATTTTTTTTGTCACCCCTCCAGTTTTTTTTTCTTTCCTGCAATTAATTGAAATAAATTCCTGTAATCTGCATTTTTTTTTAAACTCAGAAGATGTTTAAAAAGACTCCAACTTTTAATTTATTTTTTCTGTTTTACTTGTATGAATGATTATTTTTATTATTATTATTATTATTACTGATGAAGCTAAAGTAAACAAAAAAAACCAAAAAAATTAGATTTTCATTTATGTTGCAGCTCATTGAAAACGAACGCACTGAATCAGATTTAATTCACAATATTCCACAAATGTAGTCACAAAGGATGAATCGCTTAAATGTGCAATAATTTTGCATTTTCGTACTAAAATCTAAACTCATAGGAGACAATAATCCTTTTCTGCATACAGTTGGTAAAAATAATTAAACACTTTAGGGCACATCAAGTTAGAAACTTTAGCTAATGTGTTGTGAGTTCAGACACTTTTCTCCTATTTCGAAGAAAAAAAATCAGCATCACTGTTTTATTGAAACATTAGCTTCATTTTTTGTGCTTCTGTTTGTTTTTTAATTCAAAGCGTGCATCCAGTTTGATGTCATGGTTCTGCTGTAGGTCGACGTGAATCTCCTGAATCTCAGCAGCAAACTCCACCTGTCTGAGCTTCAGCTGGAGGAACAGTTCAGGCCATGAAACTGAAGCACAACGTTTGAATGCTTTGGCCTTAATGAGGAGGAAACAGCCTTTCATTTCCAATTTAACGTCCAATTTAAAGTTAACGTGTCACTCGTTGTCACGTTTTTGCACAACTTTTTCTGCCACTCACAAAAAAAGAATGAAAGTTTTCATCTACTTGCAGTTAAAAACTCATTACTCATTGTCTTAAAAAGGAGTAAACTGCAGGAGGGCAAGGATTTGCAACAAAACGAAAGATGAAATAATTAAAGAAGCAGCAGAATTCACGTTATTATTTGAGATTAAAAAAACATAGATATGCTAAATTATGCAAATGTACACTGTAAAAAGTATTTTCTGAATTCGTTTTACTTGTTTTATTATATTTGTTTGATTTCTTGCCCTTCACGTCTGTATTTGTGTTGCTGTCTGTAAATAAATGAGCTTCCTTACCTTTTCACAGCAGACTGGTCTAACTGACGCTGCAGAGAGGATTCAGTCTTTGCTCTCCATGTCTTCTTTTGTTGTCATGCTCACAGGACTGTAATTCTGCAGCAGCTTGCGCCCCTTGATACTGTACACCATTGAGGGGGATTATGGGGGCACTCATTGGCCCGTCAGGATCCCGTTTCGGACCCAAAGCCCGCGATCACGCCGCCTGCAATTTCTTCACCAAGTGTCAGGACTTGGCCTTTTATAAAAGGCCTCCCTCTCCCAGTTTTTCCCCCGGTGTCCCTCTCTCCCTCGCTCCTGCATCCCTGTCGTGTCCCACTTTCATCCGTGCAACGATGCTAAAATCGATCCCCGGTCACAGTCGGTTTCATTTGAAGACATTGCACAGTTGTGTGTGTTTGTTTACATGTATCTGCGGGACGTCCACACAAAGTGTGCACCACACATTCACAACGCACATGTTTGGTCGTTCCATGTGCACAGCTCTAACAAACCAGCCCCTGCAGAAAGCATACACACACATTGGCTGCACACAAATGGACACACAAAAAAACTTTTTTTTAATTAAAGGATAACCACAGAGCCCCCTATTCACACTTTCTGTGGCCGGCGTTCGTTGAGTCCAAGAGCATCTGTACGGAGCGTCCTGTTGAGCTCCAGCACACAAAGAGGGCCAACCGTGAGGTGAATACAAGTCCTCACTGTGCCTCAGGAGAGGGTGACAAAGCGTTATTTCAGTGAAAGAGGGGAGCAGATGAGGACCACTAGTCAAATGTGTGAGAGTTCCTGTCACACTGCACGGTTCAAAGTGCAGGAAAGGCCTGCTTCTAGTTGTTCTCCACCTTGGACAATCATTTCACCAGCAGTGCACACCGCTGTGTCTTCCATTCGTTTTGTAGTCATTTCATTGGGGTTTTTTTTATATACAAATGTATTCATTTTAAAATACAACACAAAACAATCCCATACATGAGACGAATACAATATAAAATATAAAATGAAGGGTAGGGAAGAAAAAAAGTCAGATTATATCTGTCCCCTTATTCAAACAATCAATTCTAACAATAATCATCTACAAGTAACAGAACAAAAAAAAAGAACAACTCCCTATAATTATCGAACTACAATACAACACACGTTGCACTATTTCATATATATTTTTGCACAAATTTAGTTTTGATCATTTTCTTAAATGTAAACATTGATTTAGCATTTTAACTTCATTCTCCAAACCATTCCACAATCAAATTCTCTGGATTGAGGTTGACCGTCCCTTCAAAGTGGTTCCATATTTTGGTTTTACAAATATGTCTATTCCCTTGAGATTATAACAACTTTGTCATTTAACAAAATGTATTTGGATATTCAAAGGTAGTTCATTATTCTGAGCCCTATTCATAACTGATAAAATATTATAATCCACCAAATCATGGAACTTCAATAACTTCAGTTGATAAAATAATGTGCTTGATGGGTGACAGTAATGCTTTCTAGTGATAATTCTTACAGCTCTTTTACGGGGCGGCCGTGGCGTAGTGGTAATGGCAGTCACCCCCCAATCGGAAGGTTGGAGGTTCGAATCCCGGTTCCCCACACCATGTGTCGTTGTGTCCTTGGGCAAGACACTTAACCCCGAGTTGCTCCCGGTAGGACTGGGAGGCACCTTGCATGGCAGTCTGCCGCTACCGGTGTATGAATGTTTGTATGAATGGGTGGATGGTTGGTATTGTAAAGCGCTTTGGGGCCCCTCATTGGGGGCTGGAAAGCGTTATATAAATAAGCTCCATTTACCATTTTCTGTAAAACAAAAATAGGCTCCGTAATTGTTTTACACGCTTTTCCCCAAACATCAATACAACATATTAAGTGTGGAACAATAATTGTGTTGTATAACAAATACAGAGCTTTATCATTTAACAAGTTCCTGACTTTGTATAATACTGCAATAGATTTAGCTATTTTTATTCTTACAGAATTGATGTGCTGCTTCCACGTTAGTTTGTCATCAATGATAACACCCAAAAACTTCACCTCACTCACTCTACAAATCTCAACACCCTCAATCTCAAATAGAACATCAACAGTTTTCTTTTTATTACTGAATATCATGTAATTAGTTTTATCTAAATTTAATGATAATTTATTAAGTTTAAACCAATTTTGTATTTTAACAAATTCTGTCTTCTCACCAACTCCAACATCTGTTCTATATCTTTACCCAAACAAAAAAATGTGGTATCATCAGCAAAAAGGACACATTTAAGGAGTCCTGGCACATTTACCAAGTCATTCACATATAAAATAAATAACTTTCATCCAAGTACAGAGCCCTGAGGAACTCCACATGTGACATTGCAGAGGTCGGATCTTCTATCATTTATTTGCACAAATTGTTTCCTATCTTTCAAATAGCTAGACCCCCACTTTAATGCTGGTCATCTAACACCATATTTATTTAATTTGTCAAGGAGAATAGTGTGATCAATAGTATCGAATGCTTTTTTTTATCAACAAAAATACTGACACAATATTGTTTTTGATTGACAGCAGTACATGTAGTTATTTGTTCTATTAATTCCATGAGAGCCATTGATGTAGAGTTTTTTGCTCTAAACCCATAGGCTACTGATTTAGAATATTATGTTTATCAATAAGGTTTGTGTGGGTTTCCCTTCACTGCGAAAGAACCGTTCAGCTTGGTGCCGTGCGGGGAAACTACATGGAAGGCCTGAGATAAATCAAGCGAGAAAACGACTGACAACTCCCCACATTTCACACTTCCTCCATCAGTCGACAGAAACACTGCTGAAACTGCGTGACAGGAAGTGACTCAACATGTTCCGCTGTTTGCAAGAATAACTCAGAAAAAGCAGAAGAGCTTCTTAAACAGACTAAAGTAGATGCAGTTGTGAGAAAAAGCTATGTGTATTTACTGAACATGTGCATGTGTATTTACTGAACATGTGCATGTGTATTTATTGCATGTGAAGGACAAGTCAAGTGTAAATTTGTACGAGTTTACAATTTTTAAGGAGTTCAGGCTCTAGATGTGAAAAAGCCATCAAAGTGCTGCAAGTTCAACTCGTGTTTTGAGTCTTTTACTTCCAGCTGGTGCGTCGACTCTGTGCTCATTCAAAGTAAGGCGTCAGGGCAGGAGCACATCAGCCAGATGTTCATGCTCCAACACGGTGATGATGCTGAACAGGAACAGCTACAGCCTGTATACAGTATGTGCTGCTGAATTACAAACCAGATTCCAAAAAAGTTGGGACACTAAACAAATTGTGAATAAAAACTGAATGCAATGATGTGGAGGTGCCAACATCTAATATTTTATTCAGAATAGAACACAGATCACAGATCAAAAGTTTAAACTGAGAGAATTTATCATTTTAAGGGAAAAATATGTTGTTTCAAAATTTCATGGTGTCAACAAATCCCAAAAAAGTTGGGACAAGTCCATTTTTACCACTGTGTGACATCCCCCCTTCTTCTTACAACACTCAACAGACGTCTGGAGACAGAGGAGACCAGTTTCTCAAGTTTAGAAATAGGAACTACTTGCACTACTTCTCATATTTGC
The DNA here is from genome assembly GCA_038048925.1 of Garcialebias charrua. Classification (NCBI taxonomy): domain Eukaryota; kingdom Metazoa; phylum Chordata; class Actinopteri; order Cyprinodontiformes; family Rivulidae; genus Garcialebias; species Garcialebias charrua. The sequence continues at coordinate 6,702 of JBBPBX010003363.1, forward strand.
ACTAATGTTTGTATTACATTACTGCCTATAGTCATACTACTGTTTACATTCACTGTTTACATTTATTAATACGGTTTACATTTATTACTACTGCTTTACATTTATTACTACTGTTTACATTTACACTACTTTTATCTACACTACTGCAGATACATATACAGCATTCTCTGACTAGCCTTATCTAAGGATGCCAAATGTGCCTTATGTGCCTCACTGCATATGCCACTTTGCCTCTATACCAACATCAACTACCTCATACATATACTGTGTACATTAACTTATATGCTGCTGTGCCACTCTTTGCAAATGTCAATGCTAGAACCTTCAGTTTATTTTATAGATATACTTTTTATACTTTTTATACTACTATGCAAATGCCACTATGCCACTCTTTGCAAATGTCAATGCTAGAACCTTCAGTTTATTTTATAGATATACTTTTTATACTACTATGCAAAAACTCAGGACAGTATTACACTTTTATTATTTCATTTTATGCTTATGTTCATTGGGTGTTTGGTGTTTCAGTGTTGGTGTAAATTTTCATACTTTTATACTATTATGAAAAAACTCAGGACAGTGTTACACTTTTACTATTTTATGCTTATGTTTATTAAATGTTTTAGTGTTTAGTGTTTAGATGGTTACTGTTGCACCGAGGGACTGAGAGAAACGCAATTTCGGTCCTGTGTATGTCCTGTACATATTGCAGTTCTGACAATAAAGTTGACTTTGACTTCTCTCCCATTCATGTCTAGGCCTCTAACTGTTCAATCGTCTTGGGCCTTCTTTGTCACACCTTCCTCTTTATGATGCTCCAAATGTTCTCTATAGGTGAAAGATCTGGACTGCAGGCTGGACATTTCAGTACCGGATCCTTCTCCTACGTAGCCATGATGTTGTGATTGCTGCAGAATGTGGTCTGGCATTATCTTGTTGAAAAATGCAGGGTCTTCCCTGAAAGAGATGACGTCTAGATGGAGCATATGTTGTTCTAGAACCTGAACATAGTTCTCTGCATTAATGGTGCCTTTCCAGACATGCAAGCTGCCCATGCCACAAGCGCTCATGCAACCCCATACCATCAGTGATGCAGGCTTCTGAACGGAGCGTTGATAACAACTTGGGCTATCCTTGTCCTCTCTGGTCCGGATGACATGGCGTCCCAGTGTTCCATAAAGAACTTCAAATTGTGACTCATCTGACCACAGAACAGTCTTCCATTTTGCCACACTCCATTTTAAATGACCCCTGGCCCAGTGCAAACGTCTGAGCTTGTGGAGCTTGCTTAGAAATGGCTTCCTCTTTGCACTGTAGAGTTTCAGCTGGCAACGGTGGATTGTGTTCACTGACAATGCTTTCTGGAAGTATTCCTGAGCCCATTCTGTTATTTCCTTGACAGTGGCATTCCTGTTTGAGGTGCAGTGACGTTTAAGGGCCCGGAGATCACGAGCATCCAATGAGAACACAGCACTAGTTTTGTTAGAGATTAAAGCTAAAACTGTTGCAGACAAAAAGTTCACTAAGATTTCTCGTAAATGAGGAATAAACTTGATTTGTGTTGAAGGTGATGAATATGAATCTGATTAAAGATTATTTTTTATCTCCGCAGCTTCACTTAGTTGCTGTTCGGCTTCATTGTTTGAACACAAACTGTTTCTTTAGCAGGGTCACTGTTTTCATATGTTGTTTTTATTTTATTTTATTTTTTTGTACTACAACATTACCAGTAATGTGTTTGTTTGGTTTTACACGCACTTCAGATGAATTCTCACATTTTCTCTTGCACATGTGACCACACGGTGAGAAACTGTTAACCACATCCTTTATGCACAATGGAGTAAAAAACTAGTTCTCTGTGTGTGAGTGAAGGTGGGGGCGGTGTGTTAGGGGTCAGTTTGTACTTTTGGCTGCAAGTATTGGTGGACTTACCTCCGTTTTATTCACCCTCAAAAACTTTTCTTTCTCTCTTTCTCCAGTTCTTTCTCCTCCTCTTTCTGCCCTGAATATAAATTTTCTCTTTCACTTGCTGTCTTACTTCCTTCCTGTGGAGATTTGGGTCTAAATGAGAACAATGGCACCGGGTCAAAGAGAATTAGAGGACACGCTGCAACTTTTCATCAATAACTCAATGAAAAAAGAGCATTCCTCTTTGCAAATTGATTTATTTTATCGTCAGTCGGTCGTTCAGTAAATACACATAAGATATACAATCAAAATAAAGTATATTTATTCATATCAGAATATTATTTCACTTTTTGTTTGTTTAAAAACATCAACTGTGGCCATGAAAATATCACATCATATCACAGAATATCACATCATGCTGATGCTGATCTGTTTTCTTGTTGCTGTGTTCATCTGTGTTCATCTGTGACCATCTGCTCATACAAACTCATGTTCGTGCTGCTGTTTATTTCCACTATATTAGGCTTAGTGTATTACTAGTTGATGTTTTTCTTAGTTAATTCTAGATGTTATTACTGTTTTTCTCTTGCATTTGTTGTTGGATGTAACTGGGACCCCGTGTACATAATCTCGTTTTCATCACATGTACCACATGCGGTGCAAATGACAATAAAGACTCTCTGACTCTGACTCTGAAAAGCCTGTTGCTAATGACAATATATTAGAAATAAAAGTTTATTAGTTTCAGTAATTATTTAAAACTGTGGATACTGAGATATTTTGCATTATTTAAAGGTGAGTTAAACATATTTGCGTGTACAGATGTTCAAAGTAAAGTTCTATTCTAAAAAGAAATACAGTACTGTATGCTACATTTTCACATCTGCACTAGTTTTAAGCTCCTGCTGCAAATACAGATTTAGCCACTAGATGGCAGCAGAGAAACACTTTTAATTTCGTAACTAAAGAAGGTTTTGATGAAAAAATACAAAAAAAAAAAAAATGAAGGTATTGATGAAAAATAAAAATGAACTAAAAATTAAGTTTTTATGAAAAAAAAAACAAAGTATGAAGGTTATGATGAAAAAAAAAGATGAAGGTTTTGATGAAAACAAAAAATAACTATAAAGATGAAGGTTTTGATCAAATATAAATAAATAAATAAACTAAAGATGAAGGTTTTGTCTTGAGAAATGTAAAAAAAAAAAAGCCCCTGTTTAAAACTATGAGCAAGAAACAAAACATTTTCTATGACGATTAAATTGAGTTTTAGCGCAAAGAAACAAATAAAAATAAATATATATATTCTGCTCATGTGTTCAGGGACTTTCCTGAAATAAAATCTACCCTACATTTTTTTGTTTTTGTTTTTTGGATGGGACCTTCAGTATGCTCTCTTGAGAACAGAAACTCTGTCTTGGGATTGTTTTTGTTTTAGTTTTAGACATTGCACACAATGTTGCCAAATGCAAAAGTCTTAAAGGATAAGTGCTGGTGTGTGATGAGTTTTTATTTTTAAGCTACTTAACAATAAATATGAACAAAAAAGTGCAAATTTAATTAAAATTAAAAAGGATGGCAATAAAATGTAGTCACAAAAAGGCTACAAAATTGTATCTGATTGCTCACTTTTATATTTCGCACTTTATTATATGTCTTTGCTTCAAGCTAACAGAAACCACATTTTACTCCTGACATCAAAAGTGATTGAAGTTTAACCTGAAAATATAATCATTAACTTGGTTGAATATTATCAAAAAGGCGTTCAATACAAGATCAACTGGACTTTATTTGTTGCAGAAAACGTTTCGACTCCTATCCAGGAGGCTTTTTCAATTCCATGAACAAACTGTGCGAAGTTTGGAGTTATAACAGAACCATGCACCATCATATGTAAATTGCAAGCTGAGGTAACACATACAGTACATGTAAATTGACAGATCACACCTTAACACCTTAATAAAGTCCAGTTGATCTTGTATTGAACGCCTTTTTGATTTTATCATGTCCTGGACGACTGAGAATCTTCACCAGCATATTGGTTGAATATTATTCTTTAGTTTATTAGAAAAATAAAGGAGTTTGTCTAGGTCTTAGAATAGGAATGATAGTTAGGCATGCTTTGTAGGTTTATAACAATGCATGTGTTGCCTTTTTTTAACAATCAACATAATTGAGCAAATACTAATCAATCACAATCACAAAATTCACCAAGATTCATATGGTGTCACATCATGGTTTGCTTCAGATAAAATTATGAACAATAAATCCAACTCGACGTTTTTTTTTTGTGCTGAGACGTTTTGCCTTCCCTCCACAAGGCTTCATCAGTCTGAGGAAACCCCAAACAAAACTGTTTCTCCCCTCAACATAATCCAAAGTGGGGAGGAAATAAACAGTAATAGTGCTAAGATGGACTCTGGGGGATGCCCTCTCCTCCGGTGCCTGCCCTCTCCCTCATCGACAGTCATGTCAGACTGGTTCAAAACACCAAAGTCCATTCTGAATAAAAAGGCATAAAATACAACAATGTTCCTCAGACTGATGAAGCCATTCGGATGGAGGGCTAAACTGAAACGTCACAACACAACAAATAAACCGTCCAGATGACCTGACTGAGCACTGTTGGATTTTATACCTGGATTATTGAGCATGGACTTTGGTGTATGAACAATAAAGCTTTTATGGGTCTTTTTGACAGGTGTCCTGCTGTAAACACCTGTTTTGTTGGATTTATTCACATATTGCATATGATATACAGGTAGTCCTCGACTTACGACGTAGATCCATTCCTACGCTGTGTCGTAAACTGATTTTCGACATAAGTCGGAATATACGTACTGCACCATATACATGTACAGTACTGTATTACCAAGCACTTAGCCTATCCTAACACAGTACCCTACATAATTATCAAAAAACACATACATTTGGGAGCCATAATGAAGGGCAAAAAGAGTTCATGGCCTACTGGGATGCTGGTGACGCCGTCCTCCTCGGTCCAACCGCCATATTCCTATTCTATTTACGACGTAAAACCGCTGTCCATCTGCCGTATTCCGTTTACGACGTAAAACCACCATCCATCCTTCCGTATTCAGTATTCCATTTACGATGTAAAACCGCCGTCCATCCTTCCGTATTCCATTTACGACGTAAAACTGCCGTCCATCCTTCCATATTCCGTATTCCATTTACGACGTAAAACCGCTGTCCATCCTTCCGTATTCCGTTTACAAGGTAAAACCACCGTCCGTCCTTCCGTATTCCGTTTACGACGTAAAACTGCCGTCCATCCTTCCGTATTCCGTTTACGATGTAAAACCGCCGTCCATCCTTCCGTATTCCATTTACGATGTAAAACCGCCGTCCATCCTTCCGTATTCAGTATTCCATTCACGACGTAAAACTGCCGTCCATCCTTCCGTATTCCATTTACGACGTAAAACTGCCGTCCGTCCTTCCGTATTCCGTTTACAACGTAAAACCACCGTCCATCCTTCCGTATTCCGTATTCCGTTTACGACGTAAAACCGACATCCATCCTTCCGTATTCCGTTTACAACGTAAAACCACCGTCCATCCTTCCGTATTCCGTATTCCGTTTACGACGTAAAACTGCCGTCCATCCTTCCGTATTCCGTTTACGACGTAAAACCGCCGTCCATCCTTCCGTATTCCATTTACGACGTAAAACTGCCGTCCATCCTTCTGTATTCCGTATTCCGTTTACGATGTAAAACCGCCGTCCATCCTTCCGTATTCCGTTTACAACGTAAAACCGCCGTCCATCCTTCCGTATTCCGTTTACAACGTAAAACCACCGTCCGTCCTTCCGTATTCTGTTTACGACGTAAAACCGCCGTCCATCCTTCCGTATTCCGTTTACGACGTAAAACCGCCGTCCATCCTTCCGTATTCCACCTTCATTCTGCTCGATGGAGCAACCATCAAATTAGCTTCATTTCACTAGACCGCTCCGGCGTATTCCGTTTACGACGTAAAACCGCAGTCCATCCTTTCATATTCCGTATTCCATTTACGATGTAAAACCGCGTCCATCCTTCCGTATTCCGTTTACAACGTAAAACAGCGTTCACTGTACAGTACTGTAAAGTGCAGTATTCCTCTGCCGCTGCACCGCGTACAGTACAATACTGTATTCTTCCGCCGCTGCGTTACGACGTTTATGACGTAAAACCACGTGGCTCGAAATAAGGCTTTTCATGGTAAATGAGAGATGCGTTGTAACCACGAAACGTCGTAACTCGAGACCGTCGTAACTCGAGGACTACCTGTATATCAAATATCTCTTCTGCCTCATAACTCACATTTCATCAACAGAGAATTTGGTGACACAAGCTGAGCATCAGAAGTTAAGACGGAAATAGCAGAACATACTGGAGTTTTTCAAATGTGAGCTCAGCTGTTTGAACAATAATTCAGATAGTTTAGTCTTAAATGACAGAGTGTTAAATGTTTATGAGTTGGAGAATAAAACTAAATTTAAAAACCACCTCATAGAAAGACACATTTGTGCATAAGAGCCCTGCGAGTGTCTCCATGTTGGCTCAGCTGTATTTTTACAGTGTGGAGCTTCCTGGTTGAAACGTCACTGAGAGACACAGAGACAAGTCAGGACTGAGATCTTAACCTCATCTGGAATGTTGTCACAGTGACAGATGTCAATCAGTTTTACACAAAGATGACAGAAACCGAGCAGGAGTTGTTATCATGAGATAAAGTGATGCTCTGTAGGCATGACGGCAACATTTTTACTCAAATCCACTTTTTGTACAAAACTTGACATCAAAGAGATTTTCCTAGGATTACTGAAGTTTCGTAAATCAAATCTTAAATATTCTGAGCTAAGACGAGCTGTTTAAAAACATGAATATCTTAAAACCAGTCTTTGAAAAACCTGCCTTTTAAGGCCTCTCACAAACGACTGAAGAGGTATTTGCCTCATTCGTTTCATTTCTGACTGGAAAGGGAGTATTTTCATAACGTCTCTGCATGATATGACGTAAAAAAGCATTTGAATTACTGTATTGTTGGGATTATAAAGCGTATTAAGCAAAACAAAACAGTCATACAAGTCAAACTTTATTCATCTCATTACAATAACCACATAAAAGCGGCTCGAGGTCAGTAGCAAAACCAGAGTTAATACATAACAGGAACTTTGGACTTTGCTGCTCCGAACTCTCTCCTCTTAACTGTTCTTCTGATGAACTTCCTTTTACTGATCACCTGATGATTTCATTTAATGTCAATCTTGAATTTTCCTCAGAGAAACCTCAACGCACTCTTTCCTCTCGTAATATCAAGAATATCAACCATGACATTCTTTTATCTCATATTAATAATACCTTCTTCACCTTCAATTCTTCTAACCCAGATGATCTTGTCACATTTTACAACACCAGCCTCACAAACATCCTTAACTCTGTTGCTCCTTTGAAAACCCGGTCTGTTTCTTTCTCCAACTCTGCACCGTTCACTCCAGAACTCCGTTCCCTGAAATCCAAAAAATCTGGTCTCACAATTCACAAGGAACTTTATGCAAACCACATCATCCATTACAAGAAAAGTATTTCTCAAGCCAAATCCAGCTACTTCTCAGACATCATCAGTTCCAATGTTGACAATTCAAAAACATTGTTCTCTCTCCTTCACCGTTCTGTCTCATCTCCTAACTCTCTTCCCCCTCACATGGTTTCCACAGAATTTTGAAACTCACTAATGTCATATTTCAATGAAAAGATTATTTCAATTCATAAACACCTTGGACCAAATACTGCCCCCAGCATCCTTGTTGAACTCCCCTCTCCCTCCCTCCCTTTCTCTGTCTTCTCCCTCCCTTTCTCTGTCTTCTCCCTCCCCTCTGCTGATGACATTGCTGACATTTAATAATAATAATAATAATAATAATAATAAACTTTATTTGTATAGCACCTTCCTACAATGCCTTGCATTGACCAAGGTGCTTAACAGGATAAAAAGATGAATAAACTGGAACAATAAATCAATGAAAATAGAATAAGAAACAGCAGTAATAAAAGAAGGCAATGGAAATAAAAATGCTACATATTAAAATATCAAAAATAATAAAAGTTACACACTGAAAGCTTTTTTGAACAAGTGGGTCTTCAGTCTGGTTTTGAACAGAGTCAGATCAGAGGTGGCACGCAGCTCAAGGGGGAGACTGTTCCAGGCTTTTGGGCCGGCAACAGAAAAGGACCGAAAATCAGCAAGAAGTCCTCATCCTGTCAACTTGACCCATTTCCCACAGTTCTTGTTTAATCATGTCTCCCGTCTCTGCTTCCTATTATCACTAATATCATCCGGGGGCCTTTCTGGGTGGAGTTTGCATGTTCTCTCCGTGCATGCGTGGGTTTTCTCCGGGTGCTCCGGTTTCCTCCCACAGTCCAAAAACATGCATGTTAGGCTGATTGGTGACTCTAAATTGTCCCTAGGTGTGAGTGAAACAGGTCCCTCTTGTAAATGAGTCCCCGTGGCTCAACGAGGCTAGCCTGTATAAATAAAGGTTGAATGAATCCACTCCTCCCTAACCTCTGGCATTGTTTCCAAAGCCTTCAAATCTGCTGCCATCACCCCCATCATCAAGAAACCATGGGTCTTGACTTTACCAACTTCAGTAATCTTCGTCCGATCTCCAATCTGCCCTTCATCTCCAAGATCCTTGAAAAAACTGTTGCTAGTCAACTTCACTCTCACCTGTCCAACAACAACATTTATGAAGAGTTTCAATCTGGTTTTCGCCCCCACCATAGCACCGAAACAGCTCTAGTAAAAATTACTAACGACCTTCTTCTTGCTGCTGACTCTGGTCTTCTGTCCATCCTCATTCTTCTTGATCTAAGTTCTGCCTTCGACACCATCTGTCATTCTATCCTCCTCAACAGACTAACCTCCATTGGCATCTCAGGTACCCCGTTAGACTGGTTCAACTCCTATCTCTCTGACCGCACTCAATTCATTCAGCTTAAATCCTTCCGTTCCCAGTCTTCCCCTGTCTCCACGGGTGTCCCCCAAGGCTCTGTCCTCGGACCCCTCCTCTTCATCATTTACCTCCTTCCTCTAGGTCACATCTTCCGCAAATACGGCGTCCATTTCCACTGTTATGCTGATGACACATCAAAACCTAACTCCACCCACCCACCCTCCATCCTCACCGACTGTCTCAATGAGCTAAATCACTGGTTTTCTAACAATTTCCTTCAACTAAACAGTAACAAAACAGAAATCATTCTTGTTGGTACCAAAAACTCTATTTCAAAATCAGAACATCTTCTCGTCCCCCTTAACAACTCTCTGCTATCCCCCTCCCCTCAGGTCAAGAGCCTCGGTGTCATCCTCGACACCACTCTCTCCTTCACTTCACACATCAACAATATTACTCGGTCTGCCTATTTCCACCTCCGTAATATTAACCGTCTCCGTCCTTCTCTCACACCCCGCTCCACAGCCATCCTGGTGCACAGTCTTGTGACTTCCCGTATTGATTACTGCAACTCCCTTCTCTACGGCCTCCCCAACAAATCTCTCCACAAGTTACAGATGGTCCAGAACTCAGCTGCCCGTGTCATCACTCAAACCTCCTACTATAACCACATCACTCCTGTCCTGCAGCAGCTCCACTGGCTCCCGGTTAAATCACGCATCATCTTCAAAATTCTACTCCTCACGTTCAAATCTATCCACAACCTTGCCCCTCCTTATCTATCTGACCTCCTACAAATCTCCATCCCATCACGCTCTCTCAGATCCTCCTCTTCGCTACATCTCCATGTACCCTCTGCCCGCCTCTCCACCATGGGGAGCAGGGCCTTCACCTGCTCTGCCCCTCACCTCTGGAACGCTCTACCGCCAGACCTTCGAAACACCACCTCCCTTTCTCTGTTCAAGACTGCCCTGAAAACACATCTCTTTAGACTAGCTTATCATTAACTTTACTAAATGTATTTTATATTCTTTAGTATTTTATATTCTTTATTTATTTTATATTTGAATTTGTTTTCTTGCTGTAAAGTGTCCTTGGGTGTCCTGAAAGGCACTTTTAAATAAAATTATAATTATTACTATTATTATAAGGCTCACTGTCGATTTTTGGAGAATTTTTTTAAAGAATTTTAAGTGCGTTTATAGTCCGAAAAATACGGTAAAGTTTCTTTCATAAAGCGAATAAATATTATCTCAGAATGGTGATTTTTGACAAACCAAAGGATTGGTAACTGCTCTTGTGTGATTTCTCTTATTTTGTTGTATTTGGTTTTGTATTTTGTATTTGTTGTATGTTTTATGTTTCTGTCTTGTCCAGGTCATTCTTGGAAAAGAGGTTTTAAATCTCAGCGAGTTATTTTCCTGGTTAAATAAAGGGTATACACATTAAATGAAGCAGATAAAAGTAAGAATACACTCAGATATGGTGGTGCTGTAATGTACATTAAAAAAACATTCCTGTTTGATAGATTTTGACGTGAAAAAGGCTTGAGATGACAAACGTTGCACAAACAGAGGCAAGTTGATCGCATTAAGAGAGACTACGGTATTAACGGTAACATTTGCAGAAGTGGTTGAATGTCAAAGTTGTTCATTAAAGACTGATAGAAAATATTTTGCAGATTTTTGTGAATTACTTGAAATTAATGAGGGGTCAAATTTAAAGTGCTGCTTTGCAAGTTTTATGACGTCCAAATATCTACAATGGATGTCAAAAATATTATTTAGCAGTTTTTAATATAAGTTCTGGTTTCGTTTTAAATACTATTTTTGTACTTGTTTTAGTGTTTGATGTAAGAAAACTGTGAAGGTCACTCAAGAAGCTTATGGAAAGATTCCACAACTCAGTGCTTTATTGTTTCTCTTTATCTATTCCACCACCAGCTTTGTTCCTTTATTAGTTCCTCAAAGAACAAAACAGCTTCAAACCATGACGCTAAAACTGTCATTTCTGGTAAGCAAAATTACTGGTAATTACTTTTAGGATCTTCCACTGAAAAGATTTAAGCTCATGAGTCAGCTGCAAGTTTTAATCAAGATTTTATCTTTCTGCATTTTTGTACCAAAGTTTTCCTTCTTGAACAGCAGCCTCTCGGTCCATATTTATAAGTGTACATTTATCTCAATAACGAAAGACCAGACACAATGAAACACATTCCATAAGATGAGGAAGTTCAACCTTTGGAAAGTATTCAGCATGAAATATTAACTTTTTGAACTTCTACTTAAGTTTACTAACTGCAGTATGGATTGCAGTAATAAAGTCAGAGGCAAAATATGGTGTGAAAACTTTTTTATTGAATAAACAATAAGAGCTAATCCACATCAATGTGGTGCAACTATACATTCAAATGTATAAAACAGCATGCATCTGTGCCGGTTTACCTGTAAAGTTCCTTCTCTGGAGACACTTCTATTTGTTTTCAGCGTGAGAGCATGCAGGGTTCGGTTGGCGCAACCGAATAAATACCAGACAGCTGTGTGAATACAAATCAGCAGTTACATAACAGCCAGAATTCAACACAGTGGCTGCTCTGTGCAGCTTTCACAGCAAGCAAATGGACCGAAACACACAAATATACACTATCTGCACCTACTTTCACACATTTGCATGCATGCTTGTGCAACTCCAACTTTTAACAAGTTTTGATGTTGTGTTCACTGTAATTAAAAGCAGAATCCAATAATTAGCTCACACAACTGCTGCCCAGACTATTAAATCAGTATATTAAGGGAGATTACTGGTAAGTTTATGAGAACCTTGTGGCCTTTCATTAGCTGCTTTTCATTAGCTTTCATTAGCATCAGCATGCTTAAATCATTATTTCCGCAATGATGAATGCAAAGTTTCAGCTGTTTAATACCATTAAAATGCATGAAGGTTACAAAAAAGCACCTTTAATTATAAACTTTCTAAGTACACAGTTTTGGACCAAGATTTACATTAATTATTTTTGCAACATATCTCAGCACTCAATAGTTATAGACTAATGAAGTAGCAATGCTTAATAATTGTCCTACATTTAATAAGATTTTAGTGCGTGTATGCTGTTTTTGCTCGTTTTATGTACCTCTTTACTCATATGCAGCGTGTCAGGAAATAAGTTAAATAATTTTCTAGGGAGGAAATAAAGTAAAACTGGACAATCTTTTTGTCTTTATTTGCAAAGAAGTTTTAAGGGGAAATTCTACAACAAACAGAGTTTATTAACAGAATGCAGAAGCCACATTAGCTCTCATATGAGTTTTATTTATTTATCAGTAACAAATTCAAAACATGGTGTTAACCTACAGTAACCAGTTAGACTGGAAAAAATACCCTATCTGTGAGATAAAATGTCATCCGTCACTTCCTCAGTTGCTGCAAAAAAGAAAAAAAAATATTATCAATACCGGTACTTATTTTCTACAACAAAGAGTAGAGTAGTATTTCTGCTACAGATTAATTTAGCCTCAAAATCTTTGGGCTTATTTAAGAGCTTCTTTCAGAATAACCAGTTATATTTTGTGTAAATATCAGCATTAGCATGCAACCTAAGGCACCTTGAACTATAAATATTGAAATTTTTGTTTTTTCCTGTCTTGAGCGATATCTGTTGTTGACTTATGATAATATTTTAAAGTATTGCCCCATACTGTATAAATAAAGACAATACAGTATACTACATGTTGTTACTGCTCTTTAGAGGCTTTCTGATTGTTTATTTCGACATTTCCCTTCATTGTATTTTCAGTAAATTATACATTTTTATTGTTTTTACTCATTTCAACATTTATTTTTTATCAGAAAGCAGATATGCTAGATTTAAAACGAGTATTTTCTGTCTGCACGATTGCATCAGCACCAAAGGAAACAAGGCCATGCTGTGCTGCCTTCAAGTGCTGTTGTACATTCCTAAACCAAGTGGTAACTTGCGTTGTAATGAAATGAGCAACGATAGGTTTCTGTCACATTATAGAATATGTTCCTGTATATGGGTGTTAGTAATACAGAAGTTGAACTCTACCATATATGTTCAGAAAATTGATTAAAAAAAAGATGTCAGTGTTCATAACTAGTGTACATGCAAGATGAAAAATATAAAACTGGTTGTCAAGGTTAATTTTAAAGTGACAGCTGTTCGCCTCCTTATAGAATTTAATTAAACATGAAACAATTCTTGACTTGTGATTCTTTTATCACGAATTAAATCAGCACATCCGCCTGTCACCGTCTAGTCGGCTTTTCGCCGAGGTTCTTGAATGCAACATCAGCTGCTGAGAGGGAAACACGAGCGCACGAGCAACGCCTGCGCTTCGACCAATCAGAGCGTCTAGTGTGTGTGACGTCAGAAACTAGTCACTACGGAGGCGGATGGAGTGTAAAAGCCGGTTTCTCTCCATCAGGACGACAGGAAACCCGGACAAACGCCGCTAGACTCAATAAAACAAGTAACAACCTGCTGAAAACACTGCCATACTGCATTATGACTGACTTTACCTCTGGGTAAGTGAACTAATTCTGTTATTATTATTATAAAAGAAGGTTATAACGTATTTAAAAAAGAGTAAAACTGTTTAGCTAGCTGCATTTACGTTAAATTAAAGCCGTTTGGCTACACCAGGAGAAGATGACACGATGTACAGTAGGTGTTTCTACTGAGTCGGTCGATATTTTTCGTTTAAATTAAAACTTGGATTAAACCCGCCACGTTGGAAAGCGGGACTGTTTCTGTTGAGCCCACCACCACACACATGGAGAAAAAACGGTCCTCTTTTGTACCACATTCCCAGAGACCCCACTGCACGTGCTCCATCGTTACGTGTTCATCTTCAGCTCGTGTCAAACTCAGACCCATCATCATCATGTGCGTGTGATTTTTTTTTACCCACATGTGGTTCGAGGAGTCCATGAATTAGTAACAGAGCTTAGATTTAGATTTTCTACATCTGCCTTATAATCTGTCTGTTTTGCTACTTTGATACCTTTGTTTTAACTTGTTAAAAAAAATCTCTCTTATGTTTGTCTATTGTTGATTGTTCAAGGAAAATCTACTGTTGCTGTTGTCATAATTCTTTAGTTTGTAGACAGGTTTCTCTTGTAAATGAGTCCTCGAGGCTCAATGAGATTAACCTGCCTAAATAAAGGTTGAATGAACAAAAAAGAGCTGGCAGAACCGCCATCCTGTGAGGAAATAAGTCGTTATAGTCTCTGTGACCACATAATTACACAAACTGAGACTAAATGCGCATAGCACCTGTAAAAAAGACCAAAGAGGAGAGGAGAAATCACCTAAAACAGTCTAAAGTTATCACATAAAACTAATATTTCAAACACAAGACACAAGTCTTTTCAGGTAGAACGCGAGACTTTCCTAAAATAGTTATAACATTCATTCATTCATTCGTTCATTCAACCTTTATTTAGGCAGGTTAATCCCATTGAGCCTCAGGGACTCATTCACAAGAGAGACCTGGAATCTTTAACAAAGACTGATGACAACAAAGGACAACAATGACAACAGTAGACAGTCACAAAAGAGGCATACAAATTTAAATTTCTTTCTTTTTCTTTACAAATAAAACAAAATAGCAACCAAAAGGACAATCAAAAGGAAAAGTAGCAAAAAGAAACAAACAGCTAGATTATAAGGCGGTGGAGAAAACTAAAAACAGGAACATGTCTGCATTGGTTCTTGCCAGGAACTTAACAGATGTTTAAAGCCAATACAGTATGTGATCATATGGATTATAGATAAGATGGCAGATATGTAATCTATTATTACACAGTTAATATTGTGTATTAAACCTTGTTGCAATCAATAAACAGTCCCAGTTGCAGATTTTGCAACGTTCATCCGTCCATCCATCCATTATCTTTTACCCACTCCTTTCTTTTTGGGTCATGGAGGTTACTTGTGTCCAATATCCAGCAGTCACTGTGCGATAGGCAGGGGATACCTTGGACAGGTCTCCAGTCCATCGCAGGGACAGACAAATGAGACAAACATTCATTCACTCTCTCTCTCACCTAGGGACAATTTAGAGTTACCAATCAGTCTAATATGCATGTTTTTAGTCTGTGGGAGGAAACTGGAATACCTGGAGAAAACACACGCATACCATACCATACCATACCATTTTATTTATAAAGCACTTTAAACAGGAACAAGTCCACACCAAAGTGCTGGACAAACAAACACGCAACAGGCAACACAGACAATGAAGTACAACACGAAAAACATAAAAACATTGCAGATCATGAATCAAACGATCCAATACAAATCAGCTGGCATTGAAAGCAATGGAGTAGCATGCACGGAGAAAACATGCAACTCCACCCAAAACGTCTTTGGGCTGGGATTTGATCCAGTGACCTTCTTGCTAAGAAGCTCTACCAACTGCACCACTGTGTCGCCCTACATTTTGCAAATTATACAGATTAAATTTACTTGCAAGCGCAACCCTGATTCTGAAAAGACTGAGGTGTTGTGTGAAATGTAAATGTAAAGAAAAGCTCAATGCAATGATTTGTGAATCTCATAAAAACACATTTTATTCACAATAGATACCAGTACAGTATATATATTGAGTTTAGGAAGGCTGGGTTTTCCCACAGGGACCCTAAAGTCTTTATGTTGCAGCTGTGACAAATTACATGTGATCATTTCTTAGATAAAAAAAAAACACTTGTGAATGTAATGCCATGTAAAACTAAATCAGCTCAAAACTAAAGTGATCCCTGCTCGTCGGAGTGTCACTAAAATATACCGTGTATTGTAAATGTATTGTTAGTCAAACAAACACAGCCATGTTTTGTTTAGTTCCATCCTTAGTCTTTGCACAATAACACAAGTCGAGCCTTTTGGTCCAGACACACAACAGATCATCCATTCATTCTTTATTTTATTTTATTTTTCCTACAGATCTACGGTAATCTAATTTATTTGTATATTTAAAATTAACTGCTGATGGTCAAAGTGCTGAACACAACATTTTTAATAGACACTTCCTAATAGAAGAGACCATACTGAAGCCTGTCTGAACAGGATA
>JBBPBX010003363.1:22768-42318 GCA_038048925.1 Garcialebias charrua
TATATATATACTGTATGTGCCCAAAGAAAACTTTGACATAGTCTGAAGAGATATTCAATTAAATTAAAATTTAATTAAAAATACTTTATATTATATTACTATATATTATTATTTATGTATATATTATTATATTATTATTATTTATATTATACTTTATATTGCTCTCAAGATAATTTTCCCAAGGTTACAAGAAAGTCTGACTCAAAAGAAGTAAGTTATAAACTAATTACTTTTTTATGTACTGCATGTCCTGCCACTGGATCATCAGGGCAAGAAGACATACAAATAAATAACATAATAAACTTGTTGTTTACTGTAATTAAGTAGCAAAACATGAGTATATATTAGTAGCCAAACCAAAAAAAAAGTAAAAAATCAGCTTGTTTAAATGTGTAAAAACAAATGAATAAAATCCTTTATTTCTAAAGCATATAATAAAACACATACAGTATTTAGCTGACTTTTTAATATCCTGTGTCCTATTGGGATCAGATTTTTGAGTTTAGGAAGGCTGGGTTTTCCCACAGGGACCCTAAAGTCTTTATGTTGCAGCTGTGACAAATTACATGTGATCATTTCTTAGATAAAAAAAAAACACTTGTGAATGTAATGCCATGTAAAACTAAATCAGCTCAAAACTAAAGTGATCCCTGCTCGTCGGAGTGTCACTAAAATATACCGTGTATTGTAAATGTATTGTTAGTCAAACAAACACAGCCATGTTTTGTTTAGTTCCATCCTTAGTCTTTGCACAATAACACAAGTCGAGCCTTTTGGTCCAGACACACAACAGATCATCCATTCATTCTTTATTTTATTTTATTTTTCCTACAGATCTACGGTAATCTAATTTATTTGTATATTTAAAATTAACTGCTGATGGTCAAAGTGCTGAACACAACATTTTTAATAGACACTTCCTAATAGAAGAGACCATACTGAAGCCTGTCTGAACAGGATAGAACATGTCTTCTGTGCTCATGCAGTAACAGTAGAAGGCAGAACGTGTATTCCCATCTGTACAGGACGTTCTGACATTACAGCTGTTTATGTTGTTTCATGTCACTCGAATGGAGAAGCATGGTATCTTGTTTCCTGCACTGAAAGAATTTGGTCTGGGTTGGAAACAAAACAGTATAGATCTCCAACTTCTGTTGGGAGATAGACCCTTACTTCGCTCTGATTCTCAGAGTTTCAGTGATGCATCTGCGTTTCTCATCTTTATTTTGCTCTTTCCCAGAGGAAACTACGAGGAATGCAGAAACATAGCTGATTGGCTGCTGAACCGTACGCAGGTGCGACCGACCGTGGGAATCGTGTGTGGATCTGGTATGGGGGGGCTGGCTGACATGCTCAAGGATCCCCAGGTCTTCAAATACAGCGACATTCCCAACTTTCCCCGCAGCACAGGTATGTGCCACCGGGGAAAACGGCTGTTAATATTTGCATGCTAAAAATAATAATAATAAAAAAACACCAAATGTATCGTGTGTGTGTTGCAGTGCACGGTCATGCAGGCCAGCTGGTGTTTGGAACACTGAAAGGAAAGCCGTGCGTGTGCATGCAGGGCAGGTTCCACCTGTATGAAGGTTACCCCATCCAAAAGGTAAACAAACCCATCAGCTGTTGGTTTAGTTGAAAACTAATACGCACTACGTCAACTCCGTTCTGAACATATTTTTAACACACAAAACAAGCCTTTGAGTTTGACATCTTATGGTGCAACCACACCTTTTAAGTTCTTATACACTCACAAATATCACACATTGGTGATAAAGTATATATAAAGAACTACATCTCCCAAACAGCTTATTGAAAAAGCGATTTTAAAACCAGTTCAAAATGTAGCTTTTTAAAAAAAAAAGTAGATATGAGTAAACTGAATTCAACAGAAATATATATTTTATTTCCATTTTTGTTCAAACAAAAACCCTAACATTTAATTCATTTTTCCCCCTCTCTTTATATTTTACAAAACTGCTTCTGTTCATATTATTTTCAAATTTGTACTTCTATTAGAGCTTTTCCAAAGTTACAGGAATTTGTAACATCCTAATCTAAATTGTGCAAAATATGCTTTTAATTTTATTGCACTCTGTCAGTCACGATTAACAGTTTTTAAACCCAGAAAAGCAAACTGACATGAGAAAGCCCAAACAAAACCAAGGTTTTATTTTTTACAAGAAAAACAAAAAGCTGACGTGACAGCAGAAACTTATAAATCACAGGGAGGCTCAAGGAGAAACAAAAAGGCAATAGAAGGCCTGGACGTGACATGAAAGCCAATAATGCCAAACTCGTGAAAATGGACACAGCGGGAATAAATGGGCTAGGGTTAGCAAGGAGCTGGGAAACAGCTGTGACTCAGGTGGAGATGGGCGTGACGAGCTGACTGGAAAAGTACAGAGGGAGTTGTGGCTGCGGCACAAAGCAAACAGAAAATCATAAACAAATACATAAAACCCGCCATTAAATAACCTAAAATAAACACAGGTTGTGACACCGTCAGTCACAAGGTAGCTTAATGTCATGTTGTTGTAAAACTTGAACTGAGCAGCTCAAATATGAATCTGAAAAGATAATCATTTATAAATACAGCTTGTTTAAAAAAATGACTTTTTCAATTAAACCAAAAGCATCTTCACTGCAATGCTAGTTTTATTGACAAAATCTGCGAAAAGATACAAACACGTGATATGAACACCTACCAAAGTCCTCAAATGGTTCGTTTTTATTTGAACATAAGTTCCTGTAACCGTCACCAGGATGATGTTTTGCCTGCACAGGTACCGTAAAACAATCCCATGAAAGAAGAGGGACGGTGCGCACAGTGACGTCTGAATACCTGCCTGAATAAAGACATTGTTCTGTGAACTGAAATACCTTGTGATTAATAGACCTCACTGCACCTCAGGAGAACTGAGAGGCGCATTGTTTGTTCTGCTGAGGGAAGTGAAAATGTACATCTGATTGGAAAAAAAATCACATTTGAAGGCTGAAACATTTACTCAAATACTGTATCCAAACGTTTTTTGTAAAAAGACAGAGTACTTACAATCTTAAGGGTACAGATATTTATGTTATGCCACAACATAGAACAAGTCTAAAGAGTAGGTCTACTATAATTTATGGAATAGGTTTATGGAATGGTTTAGAAAAGGATATTAAAGTTGCAAATACAAAGACTTTGTTTTTAAAAAAATGAATACAATTAGGTTGCTGGAAAAATATATATAAATTTATTTGTTTCAAAAATACGAAAATAAATTTAATTTGATCTCAAATGTCTTATACAGGTCAACAGTTTGTAAATGAAACCCATATAATTACACTCTGTAAGCTAAAAAAATATCAGCCGAGTGGTTTATGAGCTATTTATCTAAATACAGTACGTAGTAGGTATCTGTTTACGGTAGCTAACCGCTAACGACAAAGCTAAAAGAACAATTTTTTTTATCTCAAACATCTCATAAAGCTAATCACTTGTAAATGTCCATACAGTGATTACTTTCTGTAAGTTTGATAAAAATCTGTCCTGTGGTTCTTGACTTATCCTGCTAACAAACAGCTAACAAACACAGCAAAAAGTAGTTACCTCCAGAGCAGGAGGCCGGGCAGCGACAGAGTCAGACCGAGCAGAGGAGGCTTTTTTCGGACACATGAGCTGGAAATGGTCGGTGGACTCTCTGGAAGTGTCCCCTAGCGGACAAAAGTGGTACTGCACCATTTTTTGCCAACATGAAAAACGGTCACATCTGAGCCAAAAATTGGTCTAAAAATATGGGGGAAAAAATCCATAAATATGTTGCTTTGCCGTATAAGTTGCAAGACATGCAAATTAGTAAAAAAAAACAGCGACTTATACGCCGAAAAGTACGGTAATAAGATTTTATCTTCCAACTTATCTTCTGCTTTGTTTCGTTTCATTTAATGTTTGGTTTTTTTATTTACGTGGAATTGTAAATAGTTTTTTTGTGTTCTTTTAAATTGGAAATTTGAAATGAATAAAGAATTTAAAAAAAATGTTTTTATTTACCAGCTGAAAGTCAAAATGACTCCCTTTCAAGGTCAACGACTGCTGAAGCTCCTACTCAAAGTTTTACTATAAATCATTCCTTGAATTGTGTTTTCAAGAGTTATCTAAGGATTCTGAAAGATTTAACAGCGACAAACCTAAAACAGAAACCTCTGCATAGTTTGAATTTTAGAAAATATTTAGTTTTGTGACTTGACCACGCTTAAATTCATTTAGTCTTAAGTTTTGCTTGAAACTGGGCTGACGCAGTAGTGATTTGTGAGAAGCTAAAAGTCTGACAACAGCATCAGTTTTTTTTCCTACTGTTTCGTCATGTTAAAGAAAGCTCTGAGTTAAGCTCATTGTTTTATTAGTCAACCGAGTCATATTAGGTAAAATAACAACTGGAATTTCCCACATTTCCATCACTTTAAAAAGTCTGTTTGCTACTTTTCTGTGTAACTGTGGAGTTTTGTATTTTGCAGAACCTTAAAGCAAACGCTGCTGTGCAACGTTGTCAGTAAACATTACTGTAAACGTTACTTTCCAGATTACGTTGCCCATGCGTGTCTTCAAGCTGATGGGCGTCAGAACTATGATCATGACGAACGCAGCTGGAGGCCTGAACCAGGACTTCAAAGTGGGCGACATCATGATCATCAAGGACCACGTCAACATGCCTGGATTTGCTGGAAACAACCCTCTGACTGGACCCAATGATGACAGGTAGGTGGAGGTGTGGGGGGTCAGAAACAGATGCATTGAACTTTGAACAAACTTTTGTTTTCTCACAGTCAGTCCTGTATCCATTTTAAATGACTTTTGATGGTTATTTCCTCAAGGTTTTTCCAGGATGCCACGGTTACCGTAATAACCGTGTTTCCATCTATTTTCAATTCGAATTTTGAGCGAATTTTTGAAAATTCGCAAAAATGTAAATAAAAATTAATGCGAATCAGAAGTGTTTCCATCAACTGGCTTGAAGCGAATCCACCAGGCCACGCAAAGCGGCATTACGTCAGATGTCAGCGTTACGCACGTCTACAGTAAACAGGAAGTAGCGGTTGAAAACAAGAACCGAACCACACATCTCGGCAAAATGGAGAGAATTAGGGATGTGCCGATCAGGTTTTTTGAAACCGATACCGATACCGATCACCTATGTGTGACGATCACCGATACCGATCAAAAAACCGATTGCCTATATGTGAGCCGATCACACAAACCGATCACCGATCACCGATCAAATGGCTTACCTGTAATTTATGAGTGCTGCTTCTGGCTACAAGATCTGAAAACTTTTCAGATCTTGTAGCCAGAAGCAGCACTCATGTTATTTTCAGAACCATAAAATCACCATAATTCAGACAAAAACATATTTTTACTAATTTATTTCAGAGAACAAAGGAAGTAGCGGTTGAAAACAAGAACCGAACCACACATCTCGGCAAAATGGAGAGAATATTTCAGGAATGTGTTGCTATCGGGCAAGTTGTATTTATTCTGTCATGCCAACTAGTTTTAGCGATGTTACAGCGGAAACAGCTGATCAGTCACATGACGTGAATGTTCGCTACGTCAGAACTGAGTCGGCAAATCTGTTTCCATCTCTCGTTTTGCGCATCAGCTCTGTTTCGAAAAACCCCAAAACCACCTCAAGCGAGCGTATCAGCTTTTTTGCGAATTAGAGGAAGTTAATTCGAATCGTGCCGTTTCCATTCACCTTTTCTGATGCGATACTTCAAAATGCGCATCAAAAACCTTGATGGAAACACGGCTTACTGTCATTGTAAAAATGTCTCGGCGCTTCCAGTTCTTCTGTCCCCCAACAGATTTTATTTTGTTTAGACACACATTTTTGCTGCTTTCTACACATAACTGCCATTCCTCTCTCTCTGGAGAAACAATAAGCATCTTATGGCGTCGCCAACAAAGACACTTTATGTCCAGGACACTGACTCTTGACAGAGCAGAGATTAAATGTTGCTTTAACGTTAGCCGAGTCAGCTGGGGAGTTTCTAGCTGTAAGATATACCGTATTTTCTGCCGTACACATTGCACCGCCTTATAAGTCGCATCAGTCCAAATATGTCTAATAAAGTGAAAAAATCCATAAATGCATCACTTCACCATATACGTCGCATCTATTATGCATCACCGCGGACGTGTCGTGTTTGTTACGCGTCACCGCTGACAACCTGGAAACGTGGGCCAGTGTTGTGCCAAAAATCGATTGGCTGCCAAATGGCGGCCACGGGAGTGTGCATGGGAGGACTTAAACAATAATTTAACAAGTTTAACACTTAAAAACAATTATCTGTTTGCTCGAAATTATAGCAAAGGTGTGTTTCAGTCCAAGTTTTCCTTAATAAATGCACTTCAACGGTCACATCAGCTGCATTTCAAAAGCCGATCCACGGAAGCGGGAGTGCGCAGAGGGACGACTCGCTGTTCGTTTCTTCACAACTTAACGAGATAACCGCCTAAAAACAATTATTTGTTTGCTCGACTTTATAGTATAGGTGTGTCTCAGTTGAACTTTTACTTAATAAATGCACTTCAATGGTCAAAGTAGCAGCATTTCGTCGGGGCGGCGCAGTGAAATGAAGCTGATTTGATGGTTACTCCAGGCGAGTTGGATGAAGGTGGCAGGCTATGGCAAGTCAGTTGTGTCATTAATAACCACTTTTACCTATTACATGATACAACAGCATGCCATACTACTTGACTGCCATCTAGCGGCTGAAAATGGTAGTGTTCAATATTTTCAGTCAGAATGAATGAAAACAGTCATCTCTCAGCCAAAAATTGTTTATAAATATGGGAAAACATTTAATAAATAAGTTGCTTCGACATATAAGTTGCAGGACATGCAAATTATACAATAAACTGTGACTTATAGGCCGAACGTTACAGTAGTTGGTTACATAGATTTTCCTAATTAGACGTTTCCTCTTGCTTTCAGGTTCGGCGTCCGCTTCCCCTGCATGTCTGATGCCTACGACCGCGAGCTGCAGCAGCTGGCGCACGATGTGGCGGCAAAGCTGGGCTACAGCGACTTCATCCGTGATGGGGTGTACTGCGTCCTCGGAGGTCCCTCCTTCGAAACCATCGCTGAGTGTCGCATGCTGCACCGCTTAGGGGGCGACGCTGTTGGTAAATCACTCTCAACAGACACACGCCGAGCTCTTACCTTCTCCACAACAAGAATCACACCTGCACAACATTTCTACACTGGTGGAAACATTCAGAGTCTGTGTGCTCCCTGAATAACACAAGTGTGCATTTTAAAAACATATTATCCTTCAAATTAGGGTTAACAAACAGATTTATCTGAGGAAGTTTTCAAAGAGCTGGCTGAGAGAAAAAAAAACTTCCCAAAATGTCCTTAGAGGTGATGTGCTCATTCAGGTTGTGACATGCACAAAATTACTAAAGTCGAGCGTGCACACAATGTCCAAAGCAATCAGTCCGACAAACACGCAGAAGGAAACGAGTCACGAGGCTCAAAAGCTCCTAATGTACAAAGAAATGTACTTTCAAAACAGCTGATTTTTTTTTGGAGTCCTCGAGGCTCAATGGGATTAACCTGCCTAAATAAAGGTTGAATGAAAAAAATTTCCTCGTGCTAACACGTTTAAAAATCCAGACAGAAAATGTGTTTTGTCTATTTGTTTTGCTTATTTACAATATGAAGCACAATCTGCTGAAACAGATCACTTTATTTCACGCTAAATATTTTTGGGAAAGCGTCAGACAAAACACTCGTATTTTTAAAAACTGTTTTCTTTAAATTGTGTTTTCTGTCTATCTTTAAACTTAACCTCTGCAGGATTTAAGTCATTAAGCCAACAAAATATTAAAAACATCCCGACTATGAAGCTCATTTTGTAAAAACTTAGCTGAGCAATGTTTTGGATCTTTAAGTAAGCCTCATTTTCATTTATCGGCTTTATCGTTTCTTCGTGTTTCTCTCTTTCTACTGAAGACACTGGATGACAAAAGACTCAACTCCGGTGTTCTTCACTGACCCCTCCCTTTCTCTTTTCTCTTTAAAGGTGCAGTCTGCAGTTTCTGTAGAACGCAGCACTTAGAAAAAATTTCAACAAGCAAAGCATTCTGATCCCTCCCCCTCAGAGCCATATATGGCTCTGCTCCCCCTTGCTCTGCTGAAATTCAAATTCAAGCTCTGTTTTTATTGGCTGGTTAACGGCGGGTCACTGTGGCTTTTTAGAAATGCTTTTAGTAACACCTGGAGAAGCAAGGGGACTATAGTTTTTTCAAAGATTACTTTGTCTAACATCAGTCTGTCAGGAGATAGTGACAAAGTGAAGAAATATGTTAAAAATATATTTTTAGAAAACTTACAGACTGCACTACAGAAACTGCAGACTGCACCTTTAAAGTCCATTTTAACTGTCCAAAATTGCATTTTTGGATCATTAAAAGCAGCTAATTTACGAGCTAAGCTAACAGGCCGACCTCGGGCAAAAAACGTCCGTCTTGTCAAAGCTCCAAAATTCAGTGTTGAAACCTGTGCCTTCGTGCAAAAAGTTGTTTTTCTCTGCAAAAAGAAGCTGAGAACTTGTTTACTAATTTTTATTTATTAATTAAAAGCTTTGTGTGAAAAATACCATGCTAAAGAGCTCAAACCACAACGAGCGGCTGCCATTTTGAGAACCAGAAAAAAGAAGAAGAGACAGCCCATGTCACGTCAAGGGGCCTCCCTCCCATTTTTCTTAAAGTGACACGCTGTTCGCTCCCTCACTAGCCATCCTTCAGTTCAAACAGTCTTGTGCTGCCATCCAGTGGTCAAAAAAGGTACTACACTCAAAATAAAATTACGGTAACCAACATTTTTTTCTTAAATTTGGCAATAATTACTAATTATTGTCAAATTTCAAACAATATTCTCATTTATCGCAATAATTTCTGAGACAATTTATCCCCCAACAATTTTTTTTATTGTGACAGTCCTATTACCAAGCTTAACCAGATTATGTTACAGAAAATAAAAAGCCAGCAACACCACAGACACTAGACTTTTACAATAGTTTAAGTATGCAGGTACATGTAGATGCTTCCAGAGCAGATGTTCTTTAAAAAAAATTGTGGATCTGCAGTTTGGCCTTTCGCCCACAAGCTAAGGCTCGTTGACGTTTGAAAGCAATTCTTTTAAAGATTGTATCCTTGCAGGCTGAAGCGTTTGAGATCCTCAGAGCTACAGCTATAAGATTATTTTAATGTGTGCAAACCTTGTGCTCATGGCTTTAAATGAGGCTACTGCAAGGTTCATAGAGTCATTGTCTTATTTACCGTATTTAAGAATCATCTAGTATGTCCTATTTTAACGGAGATAACAAGAGAACTTAAATATTTTTTGCTTAGCATTAATCAGAAACCGCTACTCCTATCATTTCACTCTGTAATGTTCCCAGACAGACTATTTATTTATTCAGCTGCTGTTAAAGAAAGAAGGGAACTCAGGGTCAGTGCAGAAAAGCTCAGAGTGACTTGACTGCGTAGAGGGAATGGAAAAATACAAACGAGCTGGAATGAAATACAGAGCAGTTAATTTCAAATTAATGTACAGTATACATTAGTATCATATAATAATGTACAGTATGCAGTACAGTAGTAATAATGCTGTACAACCCCTATTTGGACAAAATTGTGACACTGTGCAAAATGACAATGAAAATTAAATGTGATGATTTGCAAACCTCCTAAAACCTTGGAATAAAGTAAACATGAAATGTTTAAACTAAGAAACTGTATATTTTTTAAGTAAATTTTGCATTTAATGGCAGCAACACATCTCAAAAAAATGTAAGAATAGAGCAAGAAAGGCTGAAAGTGGCACAAATAGATACAGCTGGAGGAGCATTTAGCCACATATTGGGTTAAATGGCAAACGGTCAGTAAGAGGACTGGGTTTAAAGGGGACCACACATGCAAAATTCACTTTTTTATGTTTTTTTACTAAACTTTGGGTATTTACTTCATAAAAAAACAGTCCTTGTGCCAAAAAAATGCACCCAGTGGTTTATTTACTCTAAGTAGATTTATTTATTTTTGATAAATACACCAGGATTCACACTTCCTGCATTTATTGACGTCACAAGCCGCCAGCCAATCAGATCAAACCTGAGTCCAGCCCCTCACCTAGCAACCCCTGGTTAGGCTCAACCCACTTCTGTATTAAACACATGACTGTTGTTTTTCATGATTTCATCTCATCTTTTGTTTATATGTTCTTAATTTCATGTGTACAGCACTTTGTTGCAGCTGTGTTTTTTTAAATGGCTTTATAAATAAAGTATAATTGTTATTTTTATGTTTTAGTTCAATTTTTAGTGTATTTGCGATCGCTGCCAACGCGCAGCCGGCAAAAATTAAACGAGCGGACCACAGGCGGAAGGACCGGGTTCGACGGGACCCTCTTCCGGCGCGATGGAGCGGAGCTTCAACTGTACAGCCTTGCAGCAGCCTCGCAGCAGGCTCGCAGCAAGAGGACCTTCTCCTTACAGATTAATTTACGGGAGACACTTGGTGAACTTTGTGTTGTCTTCACTGGAACAGCGATAACTCCCAAAATCTCATCGCGTGCAACGAGCGGAGCTGGCGAAAACCGGAAGAGGAACAAGCTAACATTAGCTTCGGATTCGGGTGGTCTAATGCTAAAAGGAGCAGCAAACTGCGGCGCGCTCAGACGGGTTTCGGTAAGTTATCTTAAGCTAACACTAACAGTAAGTCAAATGAGTAATAAAAAAAGAGCTAATTTTAAAACAACAACACATTACAGATACTGGCTGTTACAGAGGGCGTGAACAGATCGTTGAAGGGCGTGGACTTCAAGAAACCGGTCGTTCAAAACGAAAGTTAAAAATGGCAGAATTAAAAAGGGTATAATTGATTATCTAATAATTATTTTGTGCATTAAATTGAAGGAATAGGGTCTAGATAGCACACAGAAATAACATAAAATTTAAAAAAATGCATCTGAGGTCCCCTTTAAAAAGTGTTTTTAGAGAAGCTGAATCTCAGAAGTACAAATGGTCAGAAACAGAAAGTTGGAAAGATTGAATTTCCCATCATCTACAGTTCATAAAGTCAAAAGATTCAAGAATCTGGAGAAATCTTGGAGCTCAAAGGACAAAGCTGAAAGTCAATGTTGAATGGCCGTGATCTTCAGGCCCTCAGGGGCCACTGCATTAAAAACAGGTCTGATCTGTTCTGAGCATCACTGCATGGACTCAGGAGCACTTCCACAAATCAGTCTTTGTAAACACAGTTCATTGTGCCATTCATAGATGCTGATTAAAGAAGAAGCTGGAAACACCGTCCTGCTGTCTCCTCTGGACCAAAGCTGAGGCAGAGAACTGTTCTGTGGTCAGACAAATCCAAGTTTGAAATTATTTTTGGAAACCATGATTGCCACGTCCTCTGTGCTAAACAATCCAGCCCATTATCAACACACGGTTCAAAAGCCTGCTTCTCTGATGGTATGGGGGTGCATCAGTGCCTCTTGCATGGGAAGTTTACACGTCTGGAAAGGCACCATCAATGCCAAAAAAACAATAATCTATGCCAACATATCTTGATGCTGCTCAATAATCCAGGTAGATAAATCTAACCAGGTAAAGTCAGGTCCTCTGGACGGGTTCTTTGTATACCAACATAGCCTCTCATCCAAAACACTTCTTTTTCAGGGAAGGCCTTCAGCAAGACCATGCTAAACCCCATACTGCGTTCATTACATGTCCTAGTAGTAAAAGAGTACAGGCCTGTGTGCAGTCCAGATCTAATGGAAACTGACACATCATGAAACAAAAAAAATCCAGCAAACACCCAGAACTGTTGAACAGCTAGAATCCTTCATCAGACCAGAACGGGACAACGTTCTCCCACAAAACCTCCATCAGCTGGTCTCCTCAGTCCCTTGATGTTTGCAGGTAGTTGCAGAAGAGAGGTGCTTCCCAACTTTTTTGAGAAAGCTTGCTGCCAATAAATTGGAAAAAAAACTGTTGTACAAGTGCAACAAAGTTCATGCTCAATCATCCAGGTACCAAATCCAATAATTCTCAGATGGATCATCTGGACCAGAAACCATCTTAGTTCCAGCGCAAACTGGTTGGTCCACTTAAGGAATACATAGTTCCCAGACACGCCCCCAGTATTGCGCAATACCGGTTTTGCACCATATCTAAAGGCAGAAAGGCAAGATGAAAGGCAAGATGGCGAACAAGCAGACGCGAACAACCAGAGCAAAAACACGAGCTACCACAGCTTCACCAAGGAACAAGAGCAAAATGGTCGGAGTTAAATGAGTTTGAGAAAGAAATCATGGCAGACGAATCAGACAACTTGTCACAAAGTAGTTACTCCGATATCATTAATTATTTAATTACTACAAGGAGCGCACACCGGCTTCACAGCTTTAAATCCAAAAAAGATGTGTAAACTGTCTCAATCATATCTAACCAGCTAAAAAAAGGTTGAACTAAAATAACACACAGCCAGCACAAACAGTCCAAGCTGAACACGGACCAGAACCAGCACTTTTGAGTGTTACCGTGTTGGAGGTTAGCATAGAGTTAGCACTGGAGCGGAGGGTCCGTCGAGCTCAGACACGAACAACCAGAGCAAATTATACGGACAAAAACACGAGCTACCACAGCTTCACCAAGGAACAAGAGAAAATGGCAGTGGTCGGAGTTAAATGAGTTTGAGAAAGAAATCATGGCAGACGAATCGGACAACTAGTCACAAGTTACTCTGATATCATTAATTATTTAATTACTACGAGGAGCGCACACCGGCTTCACAGCTTTAAATCCAAAAAAGATGTGTTAACTGTCTCAATCATATCTAACCAGCTAAATAAAGGTTTAACTAAAATAACACACAGCCAGCACAAACAGTCCAAGCTGAACACGGACCAGAACCAGCACTTTTGAGTGTTACCGTGTTGGAGGTTAGCATAGAGTTAGCACTGGAGCGGAGGGTCCGTCGAGCTCAGGTCAGACGGCGTGGAACCATCGCGGTTGCGGGGGCACGTCCCATGGGACCGACGCGTCGCCCGCACGACTTGGCTCCAGTCCTCCTTCTCCCACTGGGACGGTCTCCCCCGCCGGTCCCGGTAGACCGGCTGGACCGTGAGGAGGCCATTGTTGCGTTAGCGAGATGCTAAGCTAACCACAGCATGCAAGACGGTATTGCTAATGAAAAAAAAAAAACAGCTCTAACACACAGACAGTTGTACTCTAACATTGTTTCACAAAATGATTTATGTAGAATATTTTGTTTACCGGCCAAAAGCAGATGTCTTCAGAGCAGATCCAAGCAGAGTTGGGGCTGCAGGCTGCTCAGCTGTGAGCTTCTACGATGAGATAAATCCTTCATGTTTACTTTTTTTTTTGATTGAGTGAAACCTGCGCGTTGCCCAAACGTCTACCCGACTGGAACACCCACTGACACAACACGAAGTAACCATTGCAATTAATTAGAAATTAACAAAAAAAAAAAAAACGTGAAAAATGAACATCCATAGACTGCGCTGTCAGCCTCATGTCGAGAGGCAGCGCGCCGCCTTTCGAAATGAGGGTCCACCCGGAAGTAACACAGATGTGACGTCACATGGGAACTATGTATTACTGCTTGGTGGGGAAACAGTTTACTGGAACTCCTCTGACTGATGAAGCCCTCTGGATAGAGGGTGAAACATCTGTCTCTATCAAAAATAACCTGTCCAGATGACCCGACTGAGAAATATTGGATTTTTTTTTTGTATAGTTTCTTAGTTAGAATATCTTTATGTTCTGCCATGCATCACACATGGGTTTATTTGATTTGCAAATCATTGCGTTCATTTTTTATTTACATTTTACTCAACATCCAAACTTTGTCTTAAATAGAATTGTACTTCTGAGAAGAAAAATACTGCAAAAAAAAAATATTTTTTAAACCTTTATTCATACAGGTAGTCTCGCTGAGTCATGAGGACTCGTTTTCAAGAGACGGTGGGCTTTGCTCAGGGGCGCAGGGTGGGGCAGGTGGGTGTTTCACCTTTTCCACACACATTTTCATGTTATCGGTCTGGGGAGTTGAGCCGGCAGCCTTCCGATCACAGGCCCACCTTCTCTAGCCTCTGCACCACCACTCCCCTCCAACTATAAAGTGACAAGAGTGAAGTTTGACCTATCCGTTGTTAAAATTCCTACCACGACCATCAAAACTGCGTCGTCAGACGTTGCTGATGTTCAGTTTTTCTCATTCTTTAATGCAGGGATGAGTACGGTGCACGAGGTGATCGTCGCCCGCCATGCCGGGATGCGTTGCTTCGCCATGTCTCTGATCACCAACCGGGCGGTGATGGACTATGACAGCCAGGAGAAGGCCAACCACGAAGAAGTCCTGGAGACGAGCGGGCAGCGGTCCAAGCAGATGGAGAAGCTGGTGACCACCATGTTGGATCGGCTGGACAATGACAAGAACAACTCTTTGTGAACGCCGCCGTACCTGATCTCAGGTCAGCTGCTCAGGTGGATTATTAAAATGTTTATTTCATCACCAACGTAGAGTTTGAGCATTTTAAACCACCTCCACAGTAAAAAAAATAAACTATTTCTACTGCCTGCTAGTGTAGTTTAATGGTCTTTAAAGTTGTAGTTTACTTTTCATAAACGTCTTTTGATACACTTGTCTTTTTAAAGCTGTACAGATAATGTAACCATTTTAACAAAGAGTTTTGTAACAGATTCCTGCTTCAGCTGCTAAAATCACACTGCAACGTTTTGGATCAAATTATTTATTATTTTAGTTCTTCCACATTCCCTAAAAAAAAGTACATATTGATTTTCACTTTATGTTGCAGGGGACCAACTCGCTGTGCTTGTCAAATATAGAAATGTGTAAAAAGTTCTCAACTATTTATAAGAAATTTATTTAAGTGGTGTTTCCAAATATTTTGAAAAGGTTATTTTTATTTAAATAAGAAAAGATATTCTGCACAATGTTGTGTTTATTGTCTGTAAATGTCACCAAAACATCTTATCACTGTAATAACTGACCTGGTGGTTATTTGGCAGTTTCATTTTTACCTTCACTGGTATTTTAATCCAAATTCTGCAAAAGGGGATCTAGTTTTATAATAAATTAAACAGAATCAAATGGTTTTTGTGTCTTGTGTTTCCGTGCTGATCTGTTCATTTCATGTTTTGTGTCTTTGTCCAGCAGTCATCTGTCACTTTAAATCACCTTAAATCCTAATAGTAGTCCCTCACTACTTCACAGTTTGTTTATCGCAGACTCGCTCTATTGCGGTTTTTCTAAATAAAATCAGACACGACACACAACTGGCTGATTGATGGATGAACCGCACGATCGGCATGGAATTTTTATTTAAAATCAATTATTTTAAATTATTTAGCACCTGCTGCACCTTTGTGCAGCCCACACTGCAGGATAAGCTTCCTGTTGGAGCTGATCAGCTGTTCAGCGTGTAGAGCGGAGAAGTGGGCGTGGCCAAGAGCGCTTGCAGGTGGCAAAGAGCAGACGAGGCAGGGAGCTGGGCATAGTTTAGAAACATTGTTTAGAACATAACAAGAGTGTGGGAAGGGTTTTAAACACCCTAATACTGGTATATAATATATATATATAAACTACTACTTACTACTTGTACTACTATTCATACTTTGCGGTTTTTCACTTATTGCAGGTCTTCAGGGTACAGATCCCCTGCGATAAAAGAGGGACTACTGTACTGAAGTATGAATACGAAATGATCAAAGTTCATGGTTACTAATCCAGGTTGAAAAAAATTCAGCAAAGTCATGTCCTCTGGATGGTTTCTTTTTGTTGAAACGTTTCGTCTTTCATCCAGAAGACTTCATCAGTCCGAGGAGCCACAACAAAGTCCCATAAGTAGCACTACTGAGCTCAACCACTTTGGTCATGGCTGCCTCGGAGTCAAGAGAGAGGGCGGACTCCAGAAACCATCATGTCACCATCAAACTGGTTGACCCACTATGTGAGTGTGCTGCCTATGGGACTGAGTTTATTGTGGCTCCTCCAACTGATGAAGTCCTTTGGATGAAAGACGAAGCATTTCAACAAAAACCATCCAGAGGACCTGACTGAACATTGTTGGTTAGAGTAAATGATGTTGAGACGTTCCTAAATTTGACTTTTGTTTCCTTCCATCCATTATCTTTAACCGCTTCTTCCTTTTCGGGCCGCGGGGGGTCACTGGTGCACATGTCAAGCATTCACTGTACGAGAGGTGGGGGACACCCTGGACAGGTCTCCAGTCCATCACATAGAGACAAACAAGACAAACAACCATTCACTCTCACTCACACCTAGAGACAATTTAGAGTTACCAATCATCCTAACATGCACGTTTTTGATCTGTGGAAGAAAATGCACACATGCACGGAGAGAACATGCAAACTCCACCCAGAAAGGCCCCGGGCCGGGATTTGATCCGGCGACCTTCTCACTGAGAGGCAACAGCTCTACCAACTGAGCCACCATGCTGCCCACTAACATAGCCCCATGCTTATTATTTATTAGCTTATGCTATTCCAGTTGTTGGTTTCTTATTTTTGAAAGTTGTTGTTATTCGTAGCATAAATATTCAGGATGAAAATCCCTTCATTCATTTATTTGATTAATTGTTCTAGTCAACATGAAATGGAAGAAAATCATAATTTGTCATTTCTATAATACAGTATTTAAATAAATGTTCTCTTATGGCATGTCATTCTTACAGTCACTGACTGTTTTTATTGAAGGCATTATCACAAAAAAAAATATTTTTAGCTGAAATATGTAAAGAAAAATATTTTATCGTAAATATGATTTACCGGTACTACAGCCACTGTCATTATGTACTGACAGAAGTACTATGTATACATAGTATATACAAAACATGGGTGGGAAAGGTGAAGCACCCACACCTGACCACCCTCATTTGCTCCACTCTGGGCCCTTAACCCCCAACATCTGCACCCCTGGGTGCTGTAGACAGCAGCTCTCTGCTCCACACAGAGGGCTGTGGTAGCTCAGTGGTTGAGTCAGGAAGGGCATCCAGAGTAAAAACAACCGGCAAGTCTTCATGTGAGTTAGTTCGCTGTGAAGGGAGCAGCTAAAAGAAGTTTTATGTGTTAACATGTTCTATTTGAAGTCTTAGTAAACTCAGCTGCATTTTAAACGTATGTGAGAAATTAATAGTTATGACCAAGAAACACTGAAGCGTTTAGGGAAAGAGCTCTGTTGGATCAGGTCTGCTCCTCCGCCGGCCCACAGGATGTTAGGTCACCTCTTCATCCGCTACACAAACGTTTTGGCAGCAGGGATGGGAGACTTATTATAAAGTACGCAGATGACTCAGTCCCTGTTATGTCTGCTTAACGAAAGAGAAACCCGCCACGGCCCTGTGGTTGAGGACTTTGTTCCATGAGGAATCCTTTTTGTAAAGCATGTAAAACATTTACGGAACCGGTTTTTTTGTTACAGAAAAGAGCTATAAGAATAATTACCAGAAAAAAATTATTGTCACCCATCAAGCACATTATAATAATAATGAATTTAATTTATAACACACTTTTCATTAACGAAAATCTCAAAGTGCTACAAAGTGCAACAAAAAATCAAAGATCAAATAAAAACATTATTTCACCAATTGAAGTTGTTAAAGTTCAATGACTTGGTGGATTATAATATTTTGTCAGTTATGTATAGAGCTCATAAAGAAGAATTACCATTTAACATCCAAATACTTTTTGTTAAACCTACATATAGAACCAGTTCGAGGGGGTCGTTCAACCTCAATTCAGGGAATTGGTTTGTGGAATAATTTGGATGCTGTAATTAAAAACGCTAAATCATTATTTACATTTAAGAATTTGATCAAAACCAAATTATTACAAAAATATATATGAAATAGTTGTTTGCGTGTTATCTTGTAACACGCAAAAATGTGTGTTATCTTGTAATTCTGCAATGTGTGTTAGCTTGTGATTCGATAATCATATGAGTTATTCTTTTTTTATTCTGTTACTTGTTGATGATTTTTTTGTTTGAATTGACTGTTGGAAAAAGGGGGCAGATTTAACAAGATTTTCTCTTCATTCTGCTACCCTTCATTTTATATCTTAATACTGTATTGTATAGTCACATTTGTGATTGTTTTGTTTTGTATTTTAAAATGAATAAATTAAATAAGTTTTTTGCAGATGAATATTCCAAAAACCAAGGACACATGCTTACTGATTTTAAAAAACACCCTCAGCTACAGGAAGTAACGTTTTTGAAGGGTCAGACAGTGGAATGTGTCGATACACACAAATATCTTGGTACAGTTATCGACAGTAAACTGACCTTTGAGGCAAACTGCGACGCTGTTTATAACAAAAGGGAAGCGGCGCCTGTTCTGCCTCAGAAATCTGTCCTGCTTTAACATCAACACAACTCTGTTGACGCCGTTTTATCGTGCTCTTATTGAATCGGTCTTATCCTTCTGCTTAGTGTCCTGGTTTGGCAATCTCAAAAACAAGAACTGCCTGAAACAAATGTGAAGAGGTCCCGTACGATGACGGGAGAGATGAAACAGAATCCAGAATCCCCGCAGGTACAGAGGAGATCTGGATTCTGGATCTCATCCTCTGCACTGCGACTTCAGGCCCCTCTCGTTAGGACACGGATAATTTGCGTGAAACTCTCAAACTAAGAGTTTTGAAAGCAGATTTGTTCCTGTTGCTACACGCGTCTTAGATTCAATTGATCATAGTTTTAACGTTATCATTTATCTTGTTCTAATGTGCCTTTTTTCTTATCAGGTTTTATCTTGTCTCATATTTTCACCTCATTTTGTCTTGTTATTCTAATAATTGAGTGATGGCACAGAGATTAGAGAAGGTGGACCTGTGCTTGGAAGGTCGCCGGTTCAACTCCCTGGACCGACATCATTAAAATGTGGGTGGAAAAGGTGAAACCTCTACCCACATTTTCCCCACCCTGGGCCCTTGAGCAAGGCCCTTAACCCCCCGATCACAGGTGTCAAACTTCCAGGCCTCGAGGGCCGGAGTCGTGCAGCTTTGAGATGCGTCTCTGATGCCACACAGCTGAATCAAATAAGGAGGTCATGAGCAGGACTTTGGAGAAGTTGACTGCACTGAGAAGCTAATTCAGTCATGATTCAGGTGTGTGGCATCAGAGACACATCTAAAAGCTGCACGACTCCGGCCCTCGAGGCCTGGAGTTTGACACCCCAAAAACAACCACTTACTAATAATTGTATTGATTGGTTTTGTAAAAACAACTCCAAAGATGGTAGGACTGCCAAAACAAACTGCTGATATGTTACATTTTAATTCTATACCGTGTGTTTCGGACTATAAGGCGCATTAAGCGAAACAAAACAGATAAGTCAAACTTTATTCAACTCGTTCACAATAACCACATAAAATTGGTTCGAGATTTGTAAGCACAAACAGATTATAAGGTGCACTGGATTATAAATCTCACTGTC
>JBBPBX010003363.1:44264-59878 GCA_038048925.1 Garcialebias charrua
AATGTACAGTACTGTACAGTCACCAAGCACTTAGCCTATCCTAACACAGTTAAGGAGTCAGTTGAATTGTCTCCCTCCTCCCTAGCAGGCTCCATTCACATAAAGGGAGCTACTTTCACTTTATGTGAAAGGGAGACAATTCAACTCACTCCATCTTTAAAGGACAACACCCACCGTGACAGTAACAATTCACCATATTGGAGAATTACTGTAGTATTTTATGAATTTTATTTTCATTTTTGCATTTGGGCCAGGCGAGGGTTAAAAAAAAAAAAAAAAAAACAACCCACTCCCGAATGAATCCGGAAACCTGGCCGAAAAGTCCCGAAGGGTCACGCCTTTTGTTACATGGATCTCCACCCAGAAGGCAGAAGGTAGGAGTGAGTTTCCATGGAGGTTTATGAGAGAGAGTGCGTTAAAACTGGATATTTCCTGCATATTTCCTGCATATTTCCTGCATATTTCCTGGTGCATTTGTGTGTGGACCTGATTTTATTTATTATTTATTTTATAACACCGCTGCGGACCTGTTGCTGCTCTCATTCATTCTGCCCCTGACTGAGAGCGAGCCGCGCGGTCTCTGGCTCCTCGTTCCGCTCCGCTGGTCACCTTTGAAGTTCCTCGTGCCGGTGTAATTTGCTCCCTCGAGTGTATGTATCTGCTCTTATCTCTCGTCAGCCTTGTTGCAGCAGCACGGGTCGTGAAGCATGCGCGCGGGCAGAGCTCAGCTGCGAGGCTGGGTGCCTTTCTCATCACGGGGCGAGAAATGCGGGGCGATGCGGAAATGAATGAATTTGTCGCGATCAAACGAATTAAACTAGTATGTCTAAGTGGATGCTCGCTCAGAATATGATGACATGAGTGAGCGACAGCAGGATTAATCAACAGGCAGCTTTATGGAATATTTAAAAATGCTTCCTTTTTCTTTTCCTCTGCTCGCCTGTAACTCCAAGGCGTCACTTTGGTGACGTGAATGCCCTTGTGAATGCCCATATATGGAGAGGGGCAGATTTTCCCGGAGCTGCATGCTAAAATCTGCTATAAATCATGAAATAACACATTTAGTGTTATTTCTCCACAATATAAGTAAACGCTCCTGTATTATTTTTAAATAAACTAATAAATATTAATGGCGATGCAATTTGAAAACATGGTGGGTGTTGGACTTTAAAAACTGTGTTAGGATAGGCTAAGTGCTTGGTGACTGTACAGTACTGTACATTTATCTATTTATAAATAAAAAATATATATATTTTTAATAAATAGATAAATGTACAGTACTGTACAGTCACCAAGCACTTAGCCTATCCTAACACAGTTTTTAAAGATGAAGGAGTGAGTTGAATTGTCTCCCTCCTCCCTAGCAGGCTCCATTCACATAAAGGGAGCTAGCTCCCTTTATGTGAAAGGGAGACAATTCAACTCACTCCTTCATCTTTAAAAACTGTGTTAGGATAGGCTAAGTGCTTGGTGACTGTACAGTACTGTACATGTATTCATTTATTTAAAAAAAAAAAGTTTTTTTGTTTGTTTGTGATCCGACTTACGGCATTTTCGACATACGAACGGTCCTTAGGTCCGGAACTTGTTCGTAAGTTGAGGGCTCCCTGTATTTATTTTTATGAGAAATATTAATTGCAAGAGTCTGCAGATAAATTTGAGCTGGGCAGTAAAGAAGTTCTGACTTTGTGAGGCAAAAAAATGTTAAGACATCACTCAAGTTGTCATCCTAGAGGAACAAGTCTAAGTAATCTAAAATCAAATCTAAGTAATTTCTCTACCAGATGAAGGTGAAAGAAAAATAGTAAGATTTCTATAGCTATTAAGACTTATCCAGAAACCATTATTAATTATAAAATATTAAAATTCAGGAACTGTTCTGAGCAGAGTTGTGCTCAAAGCTGCTCTAGTCATAAACCCAACAAGCGGGTGTCAGCTGTGACTTATCTGAAA
Source organism: Garcialebias charrua (assembly GCA_038048925.1). Classification (NCBI taxonomy): domain Eukaryota; kingdom Metazoa; phylum Chordata; class Actinopteri; order Cyprinodontiformes; family Rivulidae; genus Garcialebias; species Garcialebias charrua. The sequence continues at coordinate 46,218 of JBBPBX010003363.1, forward strand.
GAAAAGGGAACTTCAAAGTGTGAAACTTCAGTTAAAGGCTGCTTCATCTGCCCTTCCTGTGCTGTCAGTGGTTAAAGAGCCGCCACACCACCCTCTACTGGTTTTAGCTAGCCTGGTTGTAACCAGACCCTTGTCCTTTACTTCGCTTTGGACTAGGGTCTGGCATTCTTCCCATTGAAAACGATTTCTCCTGGAGATTTTTGAATGGACCAATCAGAGAACAGAAGGTGGAGTTTTGTTAGTTTAGCCTGGCGAGGTCCAGGCTATTCAGATAAATAGCTCAGAAACCACTCGGTGGATATTTTTTCTGCCACCAGTGTGTAATTATATGGCTCTAATTTACTGACTGTTGGCCTAGATAAAACATTTGAGATAAAATTCGATTTTTTATCATTTATTTTCGTAGCGCACCCGAGGCTGTTTGGAAAATGTCAAACCGAAACTATTTAAATCCAGCAGATTTGACCATTTCGTGAATTGATTTAGGAACTGTTAAGCTCAGGAACACTTCTGATATAACGTCAGCTAAGAAATATATTTTTTATCAGCAGAGAAATAATAGTTTTTTACCTTGTTTTGATGAAAATTCCTTCGTGGCGGCAGCCATTTTGAATGACGACGTCAGTCGACATCGTTCAAAACTCCGCCTTCTGCTCTCTGATTGCTCAGGAACACTTCTGATATAACGTCAGCTAAAAATATATTTTTTATCAGCAGAGAAATAATAGTTTTTTACCTTGTTTTGATGAAAATTCCTTCGTGGCGGCAGCCATTTTGAATGACGACGTCAGTCGACGTCGTTCAAAACTCCGCCTTCTGCTCTCTGATTGGTCCGGTCAAAAATCGGCCGGAGAAATCGTTGTCTATGGGAGGAATCCCAGACTGTGAAGTGAAGGGAAATGAGAATTGAGCGGAGCTGTGCAGGAAGGCGAGGGCCAGGCTAGGTTTTAGCTGAAGATTCAACAATCTGAGTCCAAACAAAAGACACATGGTCTTTCCAACTCAACTGATCTGACTTTACAGTAACGATCATGTCATGACTCATTTATTTATTCTCAGCGATAACGTCACAGGGTGAAATGATGAAGCTGCTTTCAACTTGATGAGAAATTTGGCAACGCTTTAATTTCACAAGATCCCGTTGCACCTCTAGGTTGTCACTATTAAGACGTGAAAGGGAATCTGAACACGTCAACTTGTCGTCGGGAAAACTCGAGAGTAGAGCCCGTTAATCGACAAAACGCTCAAACTGTTAAAAAGCAAAAGGTCTGTGTACAGCCGTGAGAAGACGCTTCTGTTTGGTGGTCCCACGCCTTGTTGGTTTTGTTGTTTTTTGGTTTCTAGCGTTGGAAAATACAGTGTCAGAGTCACATTTTGATCTTAAAGGTGGTGTGACATGATGTTGGAACTATGCATAAAGTGGCACAACATATATATGTTGTATCGTTCAACTATGTTCGTTTTTACAAGCAAAATGATAAATCAATGAAATTTTGTTTCAAAAGTGATTTTGAAATTGGCGCCGTTTTCGTCACAAGACATCCTGGTACTTACGCATGCGACGTCTGTGATGTAGAGACATGAAGTGTATCCTGCGGGCTGCTATTAGCACACAGTTTCATTGTGTTCAAGATCGCCTTTTTTTTTTGTATAACTTGAAAAATGCCAGTACGTTGTGTCGCATTTGGGTGTTCTAATATCTCCAGTGAACAAGTGAGCCTTTTTACTTTCCCAAAAGATGAAAAACTTCGTCAAAAATGGACAAAACAAACAAAGCTGTCCCCCTCGCTTCTGAACGGTAAGACCCAAATAAATACGGGTGCAGACCTACATTAGAACCAGCTGTTTGTTGTTCAACACTCGAACTAACTTCGGCTTCCCAAACTGAAGACAAATCGCTCAAATCTTCACTTAAATTGCTTAATTCCACTGTTTATATATTCACTGCTATTTGTTATTTACAAGGTGCGTTCTAGCCATTGCGTCATAAAAATGCGTCTGCGTTTGACCCCTCCTTTCTCCACCCGAAAACTGCGACGCACTGCAGAGAACCATTTTATTAAAAAATACTTTTATATATTAATTATTCGACGCATCGGTGTACAAAAAAATCAAAGCTGAGTAGCTCCTCTGCCACTTTATGCATAGTTCCAACATCATGTCACACACACTTTAAAGTAAATGTTCTAAAAAGAAACGCCACCTCAAATCCATCCCGGATGGATTTTGCATAGTAAAATATGCACAAATATACAAACATACAGAGCTAAAGTGTTTAAAAAGCTGCAGTTTGTTGACTTTTTCATTTGGTTTCAAAGGATTTGGGCACGTCTCCGCCTCAGCTGTACGTGTGGATGATCCTGTGTCTCTTCAGATGGTGCATCAGGATGAAGGTCTTCCCGCACTGCGAGCAGCTGTAGGGTCGCTCCCCGCTGTGCGTGCGCTGGTGGACCCTCAGACTGCTCTGCTGCGTGAACCTCTTCCCGCACTGTACGCAGCCGTACGGCTTCTCCCCCGTGTGCGTCCGGTGGTGTATGCTGAGGTGGGACAAGCACTGGAAGCTCTTGCCGCACATCGTGCACCAGAAGGCTCGCTTCCTCTTGTGGCTCTGCTGGTGCAGCCTGAACTGGTGCAGGCGGCTGAAGGACTTCCCGCACTGGGAGCAGCTGTAGCCCCGAGTCACGGCAGACAAGGTTTTATGGGGGTAGAAATGAGTCGGTGTGAAAGTGTTGAGTGACTCGGCGAGACCTGATCCGTCCTCGGTGACCATGTCCATCTGGGGCTGAGCAGAGCGCGACGTGCTCCTCTGCAGGAATATGTGCTCCTTCTTATCTTGTTGCAGCAGAGCAGCTTGATGTCTGGGCTGAAAGCTCGACAGCTGAGGATCCTTCCGATACTCGCCGCTGTAAATCCCGTTGCACTGCTGGACGCAAGGCGGCTTGTTGGCGTTAGACGCCACGTTCGTAGCAGCCGAATGCTCGGAGAAGGAGCTGGAGTACTCTTCGACTACGCTGGAGAAGTCGGGAAACCCCGTGTCGATGTCGTTACCTTCAATAATAGACGACCAGAGCTGATTCTCTCGTTCGTCCACGGGATACTCGGCAGCAATCTGAGCCTGCTTCCCCACGCCGTGCTGACATCCATCCTGCCTGAAGGACACCCGGTCCTCCTCCTTCTCTGTCTTGACCGTGAACTGAAGACCACCGACGTCCGCTGGATGTGGACCGGAGTTAAACGAGTCGCCAAACTTTGAAGGCTTTTGTCTGATGGCCTCCGTTTGGGTTAACCGGTGGTTCTCTGGATCATTATCCGGATCAGGGTATTGCACAGCATCTCCTGCAAAGGACAGGCAGAAAAAGATCAGCATTTAGGGTTGTAGCCCACTGAGCTGCAACTGTTGGGAAACTAGTTTGAGACTAAATTTGAGAGAAAATCGTGGGAAAAACAGACACTTTTCTTTTTGGTTGCAGACAAAAATTTTGAGGATATTCAAATATCCTGGAATCTTCCTTGTGATTGTCATTTGCCAACTAGCCGCAGGCCAGAGACATACTAACTTAAAGCAGGGGTCTGCAATCTGCAGCTCTTTGGCCCTTCTTTCAAGCTTTGACCAAAATGAACCTAAAACTGAATTTTATTTTAGTTTTAGCTGTTTTTTTTTCTGTCATTTCTTCAGCAAATATGTGAATAATAGCACCAATACAAGAAATATAATAGAACTGCATCGTGCTAGTAGATTGTTAGCCTCTTCTTTAAGACGACCTCCAGTCTGATGATATGATCTTTGTCTCAAATCCACCCAATTTTTTTGAGAATACATTTGAGACAAACTGCTTAGAAGAAATATGATGACTTAATGTGATAACTATAAAAGTGAAAAATCAAACAAACAAAAAACTAAAATTGAAAAAGTCAAAGTAAATGGAATTATCTACCGTAAACACCGGTGTATAATACGCACTTTTATTGCTCATTTGAATGTCCTGCGTATTATACACCGAAGCGTATTATCTACAGATTTTTTCCCATATTTTTAGACCAATTTTTGGCTCTGATTCGCTTTTTCATTTTGGCCTAAAAATGGTGCAGTACCAGTTTCGGCCGCTATGGGCGCTAATAATAATAATAATAATAATGAATTCCATTTATAATGCACTTTTCATTAATAAAAATCTCAAAGTGCTAGATGCATGTAATGCACCCTGTAGTCTGTTTACCTGCAGACTGTACCTGGAGGCTTATCCTGGCGCCATCTAGTGGCCATAAAAAAGACTATCACGGCAGCGCGTATTATACACCGAAGCGTATTATCTACCGATTTTTCTGATTTATTTCCAAATATTGGCCAAAGCGTATTATACACTGGAGCGTATTATACACCAGTGTTTACGGTATATGTGTATATGTGTATATATATACAGTATACACATACATATATGTATACATGTACCGTATACAGTAATCTGTTTCTGAAAAATGTAGATATAAATAAAAATCTTTTATTTTTAATATTTATTGTAGTGTGAAGAGGTCCTTAGTCTTTGTGTCATCAAAATAAAATCATAAATCCACATGTTACAATCTAAACAGGTTCCAATCTATTGTTGATAAACCACCTTCAAACCTCATTGTTCATTACATAGTTTAAATTACGCAAATTATGATGTAAAAACTGAAAACTCATGTATTGTAGTTTGACTCTGCTCTGAGGACATTGAGTTAAATTCTATCTGCTACATGCTCCCAGTGTTATCAGAGAGTTGTCAGGATCCTAGGATTCGAGTCTTGGTGGAGTTGGTGTAGTTTAGGTTCCTCCAGGAGCTCGGCTGCAGACTGGCGTCACGTCGAACTGAACTGAAAGCGTCTGAGAGCAAAACGATTCCACTTTAAACTCCGCTGGCAGTGGAAGCAACACAGAAGGGGATGGGAAAGTTTATCTTGGTTCTGATGTGAATTTAATCAATTTTAATAAACCATGAAACTAAAACATACTTTAACTGTTTTGCTTGTTCACATCAGCGTGAAACATTAATGACATGTCCACGAAGAAAAATGCCTTCGGTGAACTTTGTTTTTTCTAGTGACCATGATGGAGCAGTTTGTCATGAAGTAAACGTAAAATCATTGTTTATTTTAGTTTTGCTTGACCTGTTTTGAAGATTAATATCAGACCGTTTAAATTCTGTTTATGTAAGAGCGATCTCCGCAAACGTTGGTATGTTGTTGAAATTGTTTTGTGAACCCAATAAATGGTAAATGGAGCTTACTTATACAATACAGTATAGCGCTTTCCAGCCCCCTGTGAGGGACCTCAAAGCGCTTCACAGTACCAACCATCCACCCATTCATACACACATTCATACACCAGTAGTGGTAGACTGCCATGCAAGGCGCCAGCCAGTCCTACCGGGAGCAACTCGAGGTTAAGTGTCTTGCCCAGGGACACAACAAGGTATGCAGTGACCGAGGATCAAACCCGGGACCTTCCGGTCCTGAGCCGGCTGCCCTGCCTCTACACCATCTCGGCCCCTGCAATAATGACATCTGTTCTCATACGTCACATACACACACATGGAGCAGCGATTTAAGCAACTGAGGAGCAGTTAAGGAATCGAAGAGGTGCTCACGAACACTTGGACATATGGGCATGGCGAGGAATTGAACCTGCGACTTTCCAATTTCAAGATGGCTGCCCTACCATTGACTGGAATAGTTACATATACTGTATCCACAATATTCCTGGATGCGTCACTGTAGAAGCGAATGTGCATTGAACTTCCGGTCCGACACCGGAAGTGCCTGTTTTCCATAGGCGGACTATGGATCGCGGGTGTTTTTGAAAGTTATTTTCATTCATTTTATCGGAGCAAACACAGCTTTTGTTTAAACGGAACGTTTACAGAAATGTCCTACCGGGGTTCAGGTACCTGCTGTGCTGTTCGCGGCTGCACCAACAACCGGACCAAGCTAAATCTTTGGCTAAAACAACAGTGTTTTCAACACGGACCCAAAACAAAGAAAGAGTGTTCCTGCATCCTACTCTATGGCTGTGTCTGCGCGATCAGGTAACATCTGTAATTTCTTTTTATTCAGGGAGGGTTTAATAATGAGAGTTTTGGATGATTTACTGTCTTAAAATGATATATGTCAGGCGCGACCAGTATTTTTAGCCGAGATAGCTGCTAATAAACCTTAGCCGAGAGGCCGGAGCAAACGCGTTCGCTATTTATGTATTTTTAAATTATGTCAGCGCGATCAGGTCACATCTGTTATTTCTTTTTATTCGGGGAGGGATATTAATGAGAGTTTTGGAAGATTTACTGTCTTAAAACGATAGATCTCAGACGCGACTGGTATCTTTAGCCGAGATAGCTGCTAATAAACCTTAGCCGAGAGGCCGGAGCAAACGCGTTATTTTTAAATTATGTCTGCGCGATCAGGTAACATCTGTAATTTCTTTTTATTTGTCCCTCCTCTTTTAACAAAACGAGTGGTGTTCCCACATTTTTAATGAACTAAAACAACAAAGTTTGGACTGTCTTCAACTGTATTACTCGCATGTAAACAAACGGTGTTTCCGGTCAACCGGAAGTCGTGTGCACATTTCGCGCAAAGCATCATGGGACGTAGGAATATTGTGGATACAGTATGTGGTAATGTGCTCGTTGAATCCACTGTCATTTCCATGCATGGTCACTATCTGGTGCTGTGATTTTTGTATTTCAACGAGATGCATGCGATCTTCGGTCAGGAGAAGGTGGAGTTCCCTCTTCAGGTTGGGGGCGAGGTTCTGCCTCAAGTGGAGGAGCTCAAGTTTTGTTCCAGAGTGAGGGAAGAATGAAGCACGAGATCAACAAATAGATCGGTGCAGCTTGCGCAGTATTGTAGACTCTGTGCCGGTCCGTTGTGGTGAAGAGGAAGCTGAGCTGCAAGGCGAAGCTCTCTGTTTACCGGTCAGTCTACTTTACTTCCTACCCTCACCTATGACCATGAGCTCTGGGTGGTGACAGAAAGAACAAGATCGCCGATACAGGCGGTCAAAATGAGTTTCCTCCGCAGGGTCGCTGGACTCTCCCTTAGAGATAAGATGAGAAGTTCAATTATCAGGGAGAGACTCAGAGTAGAGCTGCTGGTATCTGTAAGGACCTCACCTGGAAAGCTTCCTAGGGAGGTGCTCTGGGGAACACCTTGAAGTCCTCCCAGAAGAGCTGGATGAGAGCTGCTGCCCATGAGACCCAACTCCAGAACAAGCAGAACATGATGGAAGGAAGGAGACACGCATGTCCACAGGCACTTCACTTCCTGTTACATCCAACACAGTGAAAACACGCAGTTAGTTTGGACTGAGGAGGAGGTTGGCTCGCTCCTGAATGTTGATAAAACGGTGATCAGCACAAACAGCACTCTTCTATCAGCTGTTAATGTTCTTCTACTCAGTCACAAAAACTGCTGACTGCAGCCATCTGTAGAGCACACGCACGCTTTCACACAGATGCTGCGCATTTCCTAAAAGCTCCGCTCTAAAGGAACTGGATTCAACAAGCTGTGGTACCAGAAAACAACCGATGTTGTTGGGTACACAAACAGCTGAAACACAGCAGAAAAGCTACGGTTTCACTCAAAAACGGCGTTGTGTAAACCGAGCCTTAGTGCAGTGACATGACGGTATTCTGACGCTGACTTTTTACAAAAATACTTGATCCGAATATCACCTCGTCTTGAGTTTTACCTGTGATGTTGAGCTAAACAGACATTTACCATATTTTCCGGTGTATAAGTCGCATCAGTCAAAAAAAGCATCATGAAGAGGATAAGAACACAAATAAGTCGCTTTGGAGTATAAGTCAAAGTCAACTTTATTGTCAGAACTGCAATATGTACAGGACATACACAGGATTGAAATTGCGTTTCTCTCAGTCCCTCGGTGCAACAGTAACCATTTAAACACTAAAACACTAAAACATTTAATAAACATAAGCATAAAATAGTAAAAGTGTAACACTGTCCTGAGTTTTTGCATAGTAGTATAAAAGTATGAAAATTTACACCAACACTAAAACACTAAACATTTAAGTTTTTCATAAGTCATGTTTATTATGTGTCACCGCTGACCCATGGGAAACGTGGGCCGGTGTTGTGCCAGAAATTGTTTGGCAGTTGTGGGAGCTCACACGTGAGGACTCGTTGCAGTTCTTCGAAATTTAACAAGATTAACACTTAAAAACAATTATTTGTTTGCTCGACGTTATAGCAATGGTGTGTCTCAGTTCAACTTTTTCTTTAATAAATGTACTTTAATGGTCAATGTTTGGCCTGGGAGGGGCGGTTAGGGTTAGGTTACATGCCTGCCGGTAGTTGTTCAAAGCCTAGAGGGCCCTCTTGCGCCTCTAGCGACTACAAATGGTAATGTTTACTTTAGTTTGTGTCAGTATGAATGAACATTTAAAGCATTAATCAAAGTTGCGTTATGAATATGGAAAATAAACGTACTTAAGTCGCTTTGGCATATAAGTCGCAGGACTGACAAATCTATGCAAAAAAACCCTGTGACTTATATGCCGGAAAATACGGTAACTGGAAATGTTCTAATTTTATTTAAAGATTTGTTCCTAAAGACGAGGTTCAGTAAAAAAAAAAAAAAAAAAAAAAGTTACAACAGCCTGGCTTTAATTTTATTCTCTTCGTACCTCGGTCTTGTTGCCAAGCAATAAAATCTTTTCCTCCCCTTTCAGTGAAATATAGACACCTGCATCCTGACAGTCCAAGTCATATTTACATAATTCCAGATGTTTTATCGTCATTATGTTCTGTGAAGTTTTTTTTTATTGAAGGCACAGATGAACATGTAGTTTTTTTATTTTATTTTAAAACAAATGACTCCAGCTCTGGTTTCAGAAGCCCCGAGGCATGGCTGCTTTCAGAGTAGAAGACCGATGAGAAACAACCCTACATGGTTTATTTTTTTATTATTCTTTCCATTTTGTCTTTTTTAGTCCAAGCTTTAATCATGTGCTCTAGTTTGTTTTACAAGTGAAGTTCTGGTCATACTCCGTGATGCCAATTTGTACATCTATCATTCAAATGTCTATTTCTCATGTAGTCTGACTCACGCTGGTTCACGAACAAATCACTTCCAACGCAAACTGCAATCAGGGAAGGAAGGAGACCAAATTACAGCGCAGCGTTTTTATGAAACATGAAGAGCAAGAGAGAATGATCCATAAAAACACAGATTCTGCTTATTTTCTTAATTGCTCCACCTTTGAAGTGACATTTGGTTCAGAATGAGAACGTTTGGTTTTCTTTGTTTTACTTGATATTTTCGTTTGTTCAAATTTTTAGTACGCGTGACTCTTTTCTTTGCTGTGATTTAGGAAAACTGCTCCGGAGGCCTGGACACAGTCGGAGCCGTGGTGGTGGACTTGGAAGGGAACGTCGCTGCAGCTGTGTCCAGCGGAGGCCTTGCTATGAAACATCCCGGCAGGGTCGGCCAGGTAGAGAAGCCCCTCATCCATACTGCTCCCTGTTCATGTGCGTCCCATATAAACAGGTGTGGAGGATAATTAGCCATGTATCAGTTTTAACCAGCCTGAAAGTCAAGTCTTTTTTAGTGAAACCATTCATTACCACAGTCATTAATTCCTTTATAACCCCCACCCCGTGCTCTGCTCCAAGAACAGTTTACTTATAACTAAATTCAACACTTAACTACAAACCTGATTCCAAAAAAGTCAGACTGATGAAGTCTTTTGAATGACCTCGGACTGACAAAGTATTTTGGATGACCTCGGGCTGATCAAGTCTTTTAGATTACCTCCGTCTGACGAAGTCTTTTGGATGACCTTGGACTGTTGAAATATTTTGGATGAAGTCAGACTGATGAAGTATTTTGGGTGACCTCGGACTGACGAAGTATTTTGGATGACCTCAGACTGATCAAGTCTTTTGGATGACCTCAGACTGTTGAAATCTTTTGGACAAAGTCAGACTGAAATATTTTGGGTGACCTTGGACTGATAAAGTCTTTTGGATGACCTCGGACTGGCCAAGTCTTTTGAATGACCTCGGACTGACAAAGTCTTTTGGCTGACCTCGGACTGACAAAGTCTTTTGGATGACCTCGGACTGACGAAGTCTTTTGAATGACCTCGGACTGACAAAGTCTTTTGGATGACCTCTAGACTGTTGAAGTATTTTGGATGACCTCGGACTGATCAAGTCTTTTAGATGACCTCCGACTGACAAAAGTCTTTTGGATGACCTTGGACTGTTGAAATATTTTGGATGAAGTCAGACTGATGAAGTATTTTGGGTGACCACGGACTGACGAAGTCTTTTGGATGACCTCAGACTGATCAAGTCTTTTGGACGACCTCAGACTGTTGAAAACTTTTGGAAAAAGTCAGACTGAAATAGTTTGGGTGACCTTGGACTGATGAAGTCTTTTGGATGACCTCGGACTGGCCTAGTCTTTTGAATGACCTCGGACTGACAAAGTCTTTTGGCTGACCTCGGACTGACAAAGTCTTTTGGATGACCTCGGACTGATCAAGTCTTTTGGATGACCTCAGACTGTTGAAATCTTTTGGACAAAGTCAGACTGAAATATTTTGGGTGACCTTGGACTGATGAAGTCTTTTGGATGACCTCGGACTGGCCGAGTCTTTTGGATGACCTCAGACTGGCCAAGTCTTTTTGGGTGACCTCGGACTGACCAAGTCTTTTAGATGAAAACTAAACGTTTCAACAAAAATAAACCATCCAGAGGACCTGACTTAACTTTGTTGGAACTTTGTTTAGTGATACCTCATTCAAGAAAGAGAACGTCCAGTTGTAATTTTACAGATTTAAACAAACGGGTTACATCTTTCCATTCCAAACTTATTTTTGCATGTCTGCAACTGTTTTTAAAAAGTAATTTAGGCACGTTTTTTTTATCAAGACAGCCCCACCTCAAAATCAACATTTGTGACTTAAGGTCCTGTAACAAACTGTAATTTTCGAACACAATCAAAAACAACTAGAAAATAGCTAAGCAATTACCAGCATAGCTATTGGGGAAAAAAAAGGGCTGAATTAATTTAATAAAAAGTATTTTCAGCTCTCTAAGTAATGTTTAGTGTGTTGCTTTCCATAGCAAATACAGTATTCCCAAGAAATGCCTTATAATGAGTATATTTTGTATTTATTTAAATGTGAACAATAATTTTTTGCCTGTTCATTAAGCAAATATATTTTTATTAACTGCCTGTCAATAAAAGTTTGTTGCTAAATGCACGTTGTGAAAGACGAAACATTTTGAAGGCTGCAGCTACCAGCTGGTACCACTAAACCCCCACAGCTTCCTGCTCCTTGGTTTCTTGGCTGAGTTGGTCAGATACCATCTTGTTTTCATGTAGCAAGACAAAAACTTCTAATAGACGTTGTTTAAATTAATGAGGTTTCTGATGCACCGAGCCAGATCGTTTAATTTTATTGTAAACGCTCGTGGAAAATCTCTCCCTTACAACCAGCTACAATGAATTCTGGGATTCCCTTACAAGTTTCTCAAGTGGAGAACGGCTGCATTGTGAGCCCAGAGAGAACTAATCAGCAGACTTGTCTGCCTTTAACCCTAAAGATGGTTTGAACGTTCATGAAGCAGCTTTATGATCCATTTTTCTTCCGTACATTTTTCGGCGTGATTCTCATCCTGCAGTTTTCAAGTTATTTTTAACAAATCATAAATCAAAACGTTCAGCTCTTTCAGGACAATCCTGCTTTGACTTTTGGTATTGGTGCAACTTTAGCTTTTTGAAATATTTAGCCTTTTCTGACATTTTTTTCTCATAGAAAATAAATTGAGCTCATTTTACATCCTTCAATTTTTTTGATGTTCACAATCTTTTACTGCTCCTTTTACAATTTGCTCTGCTTCCGCTTCTTTCAGCTTTCTTGTGCACATTAAAACTTTTTCAGCTACTTTCAGCTAATTTCAGCTGTTTTGTGCTCCTTTCTGATTCTTTCTGCTAACTACAACATTTGTACCGGTATGCTTCTTTTAGCTAATTTCAAGCTTGTTATGTGCCTTTCAGCTTATTTCCACAAGTTTCTGCTTTTTCTACAATTTCACCTACTACTTAGCTGTTTTATGCAAATTTAAGCTTTTTCAGTTAATTCCACATATTTTGCACTCATTTTAACTTTTTCAGCCTAATTCAGCAAAAATACGCTCTCTCCACTTCTTGTAATTTCAGATTTTTTAGCTACTTTTCAGCATTTTTTGTTGTTGCTAATTTCAGTCATTTTCAGATAATTTCTTCTTTTGTGCTCATTTCTGCTTCTTTCAGCCTAATTGGGCAAATGTGTTCTTTCTGCTTTCTTTTGCTAATTTAAGCTTGTTCTACCTTTTCAGCTACCTTTTTATAAAAACTTTAGCTAATTTCAGCTGTTTTCAGATAAATTCAAAATTTTTGTGGTAATTTCTGCTACTAACTTCTTTCTGCTAATTTCAGCTTGTTGTTCTCCTTTCAGCTTTTTTCAGCTAGTTTCAACATTTTCTTCTATTTCAGCTGTTTTATGCAAATAGGCTTTTTCAGCTAATTCCACATTTTTTTTAGTTTATTTCAGCTCTTTCCACTTTCTTCTCGTAGTTTAAAGGGGACCTCAGATGTATTTTTTAAATTTTTATGGTATTTCTGTGGGATATCCAGACCCTATTCCTTCAATTTAATGCACAAAATAATTATTAGATAATCAATTATACCCTTTTTAATTCTGCCATTTTTAACTTTCGTTTTGAACGACCGGTTTCTTGAAGTCCACGCCCTTCAACGATCTGTTCACGCCCTCTGTAACAGCCAGTATCTGTAATGTGTTGTTGTTTTAAAATTAGCTCTTTTTTTATTACTCATTTGACTTACTGTTAGTGTTAGCTTAAGATAACTTACCGAAACCCGTCTGAGCGCGCCGCAGTTTGCTGCTCCTTTTAGCATTAGACCACCCGAATCCGAAGCTAATGTTAGCTTGTTCCTCTTCCGGTTTTCGCCAGCTCCGCTCGTTGCACGCGATGAGATTTTGGGAGTTATCGCTGTTCCAGTGAAGACAACACAAAGTTCACCAAGTGTCTCCCGTAAATTAATCTGTAAGGAGAAGGTCCTCTTGCTGCGAGCCTGCTGCGAGGCTGCTGCAAGGCTGTACAGTTGAAGCTCCGCTCCATCGCGCCGGAAGAGGGTCCCGTCGAACCCGGTCCTTCCGCCTGTGGTCCGCTCGTTTAATTTTTGCCGGCTGCGCGTTGGCAGCGATCGCAAATACACTAAAAATTGAACTAAAACATAAAAATAACAATTATACTTTATTTATAAAGCCATTTAAAAAAACACAGCTGCAACAAAGTGCTGTACACATGAAATTAAGAACATATAAACAAAAGATGAGATGAAATCATGAAAAACAACAGTCATGTGTTTAATACAGAAGTGGGTTGAGCCTAACCAGGGGTTGCTAGGTGAGGGGCTGGACTCAGGTTTGATCTGATTGGCTGGCGGCTTGTGACGTCAATAAATGCAGGAAGTGTGAATCCTGGTGTATTTATCAAAAATAAATAAATCTACTTAGAGTAAATAAACCACTGGGTGCATTTTTTTGGCACAAGGACTGTTTTTTTATGAAGTAAATACCCA
>JBBPBX010003363.1:61543-83095 GCA_038048925.1 Garcialebias charrua
AACAAATCCCCAAAATGTTGGGACAGGTAGCAATGAACAAATAAACAATAATCAATGTTGCATAAACTTTTTAAAACTTTTTTAAATATAACTGATGCGGATTTTAAACCCTTGTTACCTTAGTAAAAAACCACACAAGATAAACAAGAGAATTGTGTTAACACAGACAAAAAACTTTGCAAAGGGGAAGGCTTTTTAATGTCTTTTGAAACTTAGTTTGGTCTCAAATACATTGTCCAGCACAATTCCGAATTGTACTGGACATGACAAGCTATTTAAACAAGAAGGAGGTGGAGTTGACAAGTTCTGACGTCTTACAGATAAAACAAACAAGTCATGGTTCTGATCAAACAAGAACATCTAATCAAAACATTGTCAAGGCTAGAAGACTGTCTTTTCTGTATCAAGAAGAAAGCAAACAAACATGTTTGTACTATCAAATATAAGTCATAAAAGGGAACAGAGAATATTTGATATAAGTGAGCTGGGTTAAAATTATTGGGTCAGAGCAGGGGGGCCGCCAGGAATATTGGGCCCCATGACAAAAAAAATCTAATTGGGCCCCCTTGCACAGATGCTTTTGCCACATCTCTAGAATCTAACTAACAGTTGTGGGATGTAACTAAGTACAAATACTTTGTTACTGTACTTAAGTATATTTCCATGTATTTGTACTTTACTTAAGTAAAATTAAATGTGGGTATATTTTACTGCACTACATTTTACATAAAGTATCTGTACTTTCTATTACACTACATTTCTATAATGTGTTGAGTTACAAGTTACATTCACGTTGCAGTTTTCGATTTTTCGTAAGTTTGAAAGTAACTGATGTTGAGAGAGTTGGTCCATTGAATCACTGCAAAGTGGACAGGTACCGTATTCTCCGGCGTATAAGTCGCACCTTTTTACACCTTTTTGCCTACATTTCTAAGCCCTGCGACTTATAGGCCGGTGCGACTTATACGTCGATTTTTCCAACATTTTGGTCATAATGTGACTTTGGTCAAAAGCTCCAAAAATGGTGCAGTACCAGTTTCGGCCGCTATGGGCGCTAAGAAACCCTTTATAGTACCTACACTGTTGACATCTGCCTGGTCCAAAAATGGTGCAGTGACACAGAAGATGAAGACTTCAAAGGTTTTGAATAAATAAATAAAAGCCATAAAATAAATACAGTATCTGTTTCTGTCATCATTTTAAACTGAGACACGTTTTTTACTGTAATGTCAGCTAATAAAAATATATTTTTATGTGTTTATCTTTAAAGATAAATGATGAAAGACACAAAATATAAAAAAAATAATGTTCATTTATTAAAGAAAAGTTCAACAAAGTCCTTCCAAACAATTTGGCAGCCAGTCCAAAATAATGTTCATTTATTAATTAAGACACAGAAGATGAAGACTTCAAAGGTTTTGAATAAATAAATAAAAGCCATAAAATAAATACAGTATCTGTTTCTGTCATCATTTTAAACTGAGACACGTTTTTTACTGTGATGTCAGCTAATAAAAATATATTTCTATGTGTTTATCTTTAAAGATAAATGATGAAAGACACAAAATATAAAAAAATAATGTTCATTTATTAATGAAAAGTTCAACAAAGTCCTTCCAAACAATTTGGCAGCCAGTCCATTTTGGGCAAAACACCAGCTCACGTGAGGTGCGACCTATAGGCCGGTGCGACTTATAGGCCGGTGCGACCTATACGTTGATTTTTCCATTTAATTGGGCATATTTGGTTGGTGCGACTTATACTCCGGTGCGACTTATAGGCCGACGAATACGGTAACATTAGACCTGCCTTCAAGAAGAACTGGACCAGTGATGTATATTCTAGTATAAAAGTCATTGAGCAGGGAGCACCAACAGCACCACTAACACACCCAAAATGGATTCCACTACAGAGATTCAGCCAGAAGATACACAACACCCAAGGCCTTATTGAAAGCTTATTGAAATATTATTGAAATACTATTGAAATATTATTGAAAGACTATTGAAATATTATTGAAAGACTATTGAAAGACTATTGAAAGACTATTGAAAGACTATTTAAAGACTATTGAAAGACTGTTTAGTACAGCAGGACAGATTCTCTATCCCAAAAGATCCAGACTGGACTCAAAAAACTTTGAAAACCAACTTCTTCTGAACTTGAACAAGAAATTCTTGCTGCAATATTAAAATATGTCAGTTCATGGATGTGAGGAGACAAGAGATGTCTCAACACTCAGGTCCAAGTTTCGAAAATGGTGTCAGGAAGTTAAAATATTCTTCACTATTGACCCATTACAAGGTTGACTAGAGTCTAGTTAAAATACGGTCTAGTCACTAGACAGTATTTTAACTAGAGTTGATGACAAACTGCAGAACTGATCAGAACCTGTTCCTTTGTTAGGTCTGATGCTCCTTTTTTTCAGGCAGACAACTTTTACTTAAATGTGTTTAGTGCTGTTAAAGCTTCAGTATGTAGCTTTTTTTATGAACATATTTCTTCTCTCTGTCACTACCTCCTGACAGACTGATGTTAGCCAGGTAATCTCTGAAAAAAATTTAAAAAAAAATATTGTCCCCTTGCTTCTCCAGGTGGTAAATAAGCATTTCTAAAAAGAAAAGGTGACCCGCCATTTTCCAGCCAATAAAAACAGAGTTTGTAACCAGCCAATAAAAACAGAGCTTGAATTTGAATCAGCCAATAAAAACAGAGCTTGAATTTGAAATTCAACAGACCACAAGGGGGCAGAGCCACATATGGCTCTGAGGGGGAGGGATCAGAATGCTTTGCCTGTTGAAAATATTTCTAAGTGCTGCAGTTCTACAGAAACTGCATACTGAACCTTTAAAATTACACATTTGTTTTGGTTTTATGTTAAATAAAAACCTTCAAAGATATAATCATTCCTCTTTCTTAGTTTGCTTAATGGTATTTAACTCATCCCTGAAATTCTGATGCACAGAATCACAAGTCTGAACTGTGTCACAGGGTAAACACAATAAAAACATGTATTATCTGCAGCATTGTTCATTAAAATGACTCAACACTATTAATGTATTACAGAAAATATACATAGAGTATGTACACTTAATGGTATTGTAGACCATTGCATTAGGTAATACATTCAGCAAGTACTTTTACTTTAATACTTTAAGTATTTTTAAAAGCAAGTACTTATTTACTTTTACTTAAGTAAAAATATTAATATGGTTCTACTTTTACTAGAGTACATTTTTGTCTGTTTATTTGTACTTTTACTTAAGTACAGTGTTTGAGTACTTTCTCCACCTCTGCTAACTGATCCAGCAAAAGTTTTACATAAATAACATTAAAGGCTTGCTTCCTTTGGTCCAATACTGGTACTAGCACAATATTTACTGTTAGTGAATTGTACATGCAACCGTCTGCATAGAGTATGCAATTCACTATTTAAAGCAAGATTAAAAACTACACATAAAAATGCACTAAAAGCCATATATTAATCTCTATTTTTATTGCACAAATTCAAAACAAAAAATTCTCTAAACATTCTTGAAAGATAAAAGACACTTAAATATACATTTGTAACTATATAACATTTACAAAAATCTACCTTACATCGTGTATAACTTTACATTCAAATTAGATTAAAATATATTGGCATCATCACCTCAAAGTAGTGAAAACAGCAGATCTTTGAACAAGGTAGGAACAAACTTCTGGAAACCCAACATTTGCATGCCTCAAATATATCATTTAACAGTATCTGCCTCTTGTTCAGCCTGACTACACAGAGCCAGAGCCCAGCGCCGAGCCTTCTTGATTCTGACTGCAAAGTACCACCAGCAGCGTCAGCTAGGAACATACCATTTCATGCAGATACAGGGGGTGTTTGTTAAATATTAGGATGTTTGCTTTTTGGTCTGGGAGAGATAATATTTAAGTTTTACTGTTAAAACTAGTAAAAACAAAGCTACTACCATTCATGTATTATTATCAGGGGCCCACCACACCATGAATAAATAAATAAATAAATAAAGGCCAATCTGGGGCCCTGTGAGTCAAGGGCCCTTGGAATTGTACCAACTTTTACCCCCCACACGGTGCCCCTGGGTCAGAGTAATTAGTTTTAGATGATAAATGTTGAACATCTCCATCAATAATGTCCGCCATAATAAAAGTAATAAATAAAATAAGAAATAAAACATAATAATTAAATAATAATATTAATACCTGCAGACAGAGGGTATGGTACAAAAGTAATAAATAAAACATGAATACATGTACCTGGTGAATCAGCTCTGATGTCACCTCCAAAGTGACATGTCAACATGTCTCCTTGATGCTTGATGTCTGTGAAGCACGGCTCAGAGATTCCCTTGTAGGGATACAGCACTCTCATGTCCGTATGGAATATGGGCCTCTCCGCATCTCTCTGAAACTCTCAGTGTTACACTTTCTTGGACATCTCAAGGACACAAGTGGACACTACTTTTTGTTAGAATTATGTTGAATTAATGGACACCAATTAATCAGATTGAACTTTCTTTTTAATGTGTGTTAATTCAGAATTGATCAACAGTATATTTTTGTCATTTAATGATGATTTTACTAAGCTGGTATATTTTAAATATGCCAAAGTTAAGAGAACATCTCAGAATGATCTTGCTTTAAACTGTCTGCTCTCTGCAGAATAAGTGTCTAAAGTTGAATGAACAATCCGTTCTATTTGTTTGAACTGTTTTTGGAACGAAAGAAAAGTTCTAGACATAACTTAATCTTCGGTCTCCCGTCCGTTCTAAAAACAATTCATCTGTGCTCAAACAGAGAGTGCTCTGTTTTCACACCTGCAGGTTTTGTTTTGTCTCCGTGCTGGGACTCAGTTCTCGGGGAGAAGCTGAGCTGATGAGTTCTCGGGGAGAAGGGAAGATGCACGGACGTTTTTCTCCAAGCTGATGTACGTCCCGGCCATGCACCAAGGGCCCACGTCTTCAGCAAAGGTTCAAACAGCACGTCAGCTGTGAACCCCTTCGAGTGTCACAGCTCCAAGCGGTGACACTCTTTCTGGAAGTTATCTTGAAACAAAACCAGAGCTGGGCATTACTCTGGGAGGCCGACGCAGACGGTCTCGAGACCGTGGCAAGATGAACGTGGGTCGCCTGTAAAACGCAGCAGCATGCGCGTCTGGTTTGACTAATTTACCGGAGTCGAGACAGGATCATCTTCACGAAGGTAAAAGTCGTTTCATCACGGTACGGACGTCCAGCCGAAACCAAGCAGAGGGTGCTATCTCTGGTTAAACATCTCAAGATAAGATTCAACCATTTCCTTTCAATCTTTTATCTTTCCTCCTTAAACTCCTCCTTATGTTTATTTTCATCATGGTAAACTTTAAGTAATGTGCCAACAGAAAGGTCCAACTGTCTGTTTGTTTTTAATTTGAATTCTTGTCATAGTAGTTAGAATCAGAGCTAATATCGATACCAATGTTTAATGTAATTTTGTGATAGTTTCAATAAAAGGTCTATTTTCTGGTAGACCAACATAAATTGAAGTCTAAGTGTGAAATTACATTTTTCCTAATTACAGTAAAAGCAATTTAATATCGGAAAAAGGAAGAACTCGCGCATTGGTGGCAGGTTGTGCAGATAAACTCTGCTCAGACCTGCGCATCTACAGTAATGGTGGTCCAGTAAGTGTTTAAATACCTTACGCCACATTATTTTCATTACATTTGGTGGCCGCATTCGGTCTTATTCCATTACATTTGGTGGCTCGTCCGAGTTCCTAGAACGATTATTAAGTTGTTTTGTGTAGCTTATTATTGTTACGGTGTTGTTGGCATTAGTTTGCATCCTGTTGTGGACTTATGGAATAGTTTTGGCTGGTGAGTGTCTCAGAGATTGCTAATCGTGGCATTGTCTGGTGCATTTTTCCGTTAGAATTATTCTTTCTTTCACTTTTGAACGTATGCTTGAAGCGGATGAGTGATAAATGTTTTGTCTGTTTTTGTGAGACGTTTCGTTACGTGTCGCGAGGCTGCATGCATTTTTCTTTGTTGTGACCGCCGTGTCATGGCTCTGCTTCATGTTTTTACATCTGCGGTTTGCTGTTGAAGGTCTGTTTCACTCTTAGCTGCTCCATTTTTACCTAATCTGTTACAACGTGTTGTTAGCCGAGGTTCGGGTAAAGCCCACTCAGCTTTTGGACCGGACACGGATCCGGTTCCGAGTGACGTAAAGTCCGTTGTTGTACACAGTTAGCGTGCTGCCTCCCCTGGGGGCGTGGAAGTTAGCCTGGATGTGTTGAGCTCATTTACAGAATTTTCTGCGGTGTAAAAATACGTTTATTTTGTGAAAGTGTGTCCAGTTCTTTGGGTCGAGCTAACGTTAGCATTACAGAGACAAGATGGCTGCTTAAAACGCTGTGATTGGTCCATTGTGTGTCGTGTTCAAGAACGTTGGTTTCTGTAGACTGCTGGTTGTCAGATTCATTTATGTACACATTTCTGACGGTTTATTTGTGTTGTTCGTTTCTATGCACGTGATATCGTCGAAGACTGGCTTAACCGCGGTGTTTTACGATGTTTATAAGTGTTTTAGAACGTTAAAAAGTCCGTTCCTCGCTAGAGTTCAAAAGACCGCAGGTCCGTGAACGCACCGCTCGAACGGCACGTCGCACGTGAGTGGCGTACGGTTAAGAAGACTCCATTTCCCATGAACGCTTGGGTTTTTGAACTACTGTTCTGTCTTCGCTGTGATTGGTCGATTACGCTGTAAGTGTTGACGCTTGCGCAGTGGGTGAAGCCCCGCTCCTCGTCAACTTTCACTTCAGCTGCTTGTCCCAGACAAGTTTCAGGCTTGTTTGTCCATTACTGTCATTGAAAAGACTGCTTCATCGCGGTGTTTTTGAGATGTTGGTGGATGTATGAGTACGTTGTTCAGAAACTACCGATCGCCATGTGACCAGGTCACGTGACACCGGCAGTGGCAACTACTTTGAAGGCCCGACCTTTTTTCTTTTAAACGCAGTTTAAAATGTTTCACAGTCCAACCGATTTTACTCACATAATTTCATTTTTGTGAGAAAGGGGATACTAGAGTTTTGTCACGTCAGGGCTCTGGGCTTTCTGATTTGCTGTTTTTGATCCGTTGTTAGACGTCTGAATGTTTGGCAGCTCAGAGCTGCGCTCACAGGCGACAACAGCGCCTCTATAGCGGTCAGATAGAGAAATTACAGTCGCTGTGATAAACTCATTTCCAGCGCTGTGCCCCCTGCTGGTTACGTTAGAAGACGCAGTCTTCCTGTAATTTGTGCATGTTGAATGTTCCTGTTTTAAACGGGAAACATTTTGAGAATATTGTACACACAGCACCCTTTCATTTAATTTTCACATATAATCAAATGTTGATGGCAGAACAGTTACACAGATTTAATACAGACATGTCTGTTTGTTGATAAAACTTGACACTTTTATCATCAATTCTGTGCAAAACTAGCTCTCTGTCCCTGTTTTTAGACTGCAAGTTTAAAATAACACACAGGAGGCATCTTTTGTCTTGGTTTTTCACAAAAAATCACACAAAACTAGCCAACCTTGATGGTCATCTCATGGGTCGACAGTTTAATAGAAATCACTGATTTTTATTTGATTTCGCATCTTGGACTCCATGTTGACTGCCGCAGGCATCGCATGGTGAGACTGCACACTGTGAAATGAGACCCACGTTATTTGATTTTTCACAGAACATCAGTACAAAGATGGACGTTCAAACAGGTGAACCACCTGAGGGGGCCTCTTGTTCTGTGTATCCTAGATGGATGGATGGGGGCCTTGGGATTCCTGCCCGTGCTTCCCGCAAAGTGGGGGAATCTGCTTCATCGTATGCTAATTACTTGGCTGCATGGAACGTCCGTCAGGATAAGTGGGAAAATCCCCTGTCATTCTACGACAGGCTAATCTCGGTCTACTCCGGGGGCAAAACTGTCCCTGGATTAGAGGAAAATATGGAGTTTAAACGTCTTTTCATTATGAATCTTATGCCTTTTCAAATGAAATGTGTTCATTTCAAGGTTGATTGCAAAAAAGATTCCATGGAAGTGATAAGACAATATGCTGCGACAGTTTTTGAGGCCGAAATACAACCTAGGATACCATCAGAGGTTTGTACAGGTCAAAAGGTCACATCCCACTCGCAGACATTAGAAGAGGTTTCCTCTCCTATAGAGTGCGAGAGTGAACAGAATCCTCATGATAACAAACCACAGGTTGTGTCAGAGTCAGAGTCAGAGTCAGAGAGTCTTTATTGTCATTTGCACCGCATGTGGTACATGTGATGAAAACGAGATTATGTACACGAGGTCCCAGTTACATCCAACAACAAATGAAAGAGAAAAACAGTAATAACATCTAGAACTAACTAAGAAAAACATCAACTAGTAATACACTAAGCCTAATATAGTGGGAATAAACAGCAGCACGAACATGAGTCTGTATGAGCAGATGGTCACAGATGAACACAGCAACAAGAAAACAGATCAGCATCAGTATGATGTGATATTTTGCAGTGTTTATTTTTTATTTTATTTTTATTTATTCATGAGTCTAACAGCCTCAGGGTAGAAGCTGTTCCTCAGTCTAGTGGTTCTACACTTGATGCTCCTCAACCTCCGTCCTGAGGGGAGTGGGGCAAAGAGTGAGTGTGCTGGATGAGTGAGGTCTTTCATGATGCAGGTGGCTCTTTTCCTGCATCTGGAGGTATAAATGTCTGTGATTGTGGGGAGACTGACTCCAACAGACTTCTGTGCAGCCTTCACCACTCTCTGCAGAGCTTTCCTCTCTTCAACTGTGCAGCCTCCATGCCACACGTTGATGCTGGAGCACAGGATGCTCTCCACTGCACACCTGTAGAAGGAGGTGAGGACTGGGCTGCTCAGACCAGCTCGTCTCAGCCGTCTGAGGAAGTAGAGTCTCTGATGACCTTTCTTGATCAGGCTGGTGGTGTTGTTGCTCCAGCTGAGGTTATCATTCATGTGTACACCCAAGTATTTGTAGCTGGAGACCACGTCCACTGCAGACCCGCCTATTTTCAGTGGGGCTGTCTTGTGTCCAGCTGGAACAATGACTCTGATCGGTTCACAAGGAGTACCGCTCCTCTTTCGCCTCAGGTTGAAAACCCTGTGATGAGCAATGAACCACAAAAGGCAGGTGTTCGCTCTCTAGATGAACCAAGATGGTTCAGATCGAACCAAAAGAGTTCTCACCTAGGTCTCACAGTGGGTGAACTTCGAGAGAAGTTGATGTCTGGGAGCCGTGACCCTTTGAAAAATGGTCTGTCCCGACATGTGCCCCCGAGAAGCGGCCCTCCTGCCACTGCCCCTCGAACTGCACAGTTTGAGACATGCAATGAGTCACACATGCTCCAGATTATGGAAACGGCGCCTCCGCGCATAGACGTGACTGAGGTTGTGGGTGGTTTGTCAAGTGATTTGAATGTTACAGTGGTTGACCAAGCTGATACAACGTGTGACGTTGTCCTTGATGATAACACAAACAACGTTGTTCGACCTGATGAAGCGACGCGCAACACTGTCTTTTGCAACAACTCAGTGCACACAGTTGACAACAACAACGTCAACACTGACATAGATGCTGGCAGCAAACAAATTGCTGAAATTCCACATCCTGAAGGTCATGAGGCAGACAACCTTCATGATGCTGACAGCGACGATGATTACACAGACGGAGTTACACGTACTCAGAGGCGTGTGCTTAAACCTAGAAGGTTTCTGTGTAAATTTATGAGAATGGGGCACGCTAAGAAAGCTTACCTGCCACTCAGACTGGAAGGGGTGTTCACGCGAGAAGCACTCCTGGATAGCGGCTCAGACGTGTCTATCATGTCAGCCGAACTGTTTGAGGAGCTAAGGACCGCCGCTAACGATGTTGACAGGCAAATACCCTTTGTGAAATACACTTATGGTGAGCAACAAGGCCTCGCAAAGACGAGAACAACCCTAATAGCCATGGTTCACATGCAGATTGGCGAGATGTCACTATACCACCCGGTATATGTGTCTGAACTTGACTCACTCCGGGCTCCATTTGTGGTTGGCCAAGATTTTATAAATCGCTTTGAAGCGATTATAAATTATGGCAATCAGACAATGTGGGCCACAGTGAGCAGTCCACTGCCATTCGTGGTACCTCCCCAAGGTCAGGACACTGACTGTCTAACAGCAGGTACCGATGAGGTCACATGGGATTCCCCAACTGAGACCACAAGCCTGGTAAGTGAACCTTCAACTACAGGTGAGACAGAGGAGACTCAACAATTGGACCAGACTCTGGCCCAACATGAGAACCTCCTCTGCGAGCTGACACCTTCGGCACTCACTGAGCACTACCTACCACCGGTAGAAGAAGGTGTGGAGATCCAAGGGTCCCACACCGATGACGCTGTACTGTCCTGTGGGACAGATAATTCGGCAAACAGCCAAGCTTTCAGTGAAGTCTTGGTTCATGGACATCTGAGCCCACAAGGTGACAGTCTACTACACGCTGGCAGTCACTTGGACTTCATTGTTGCAGATTTTGAGGATCCCTCCTCAAACAAAAGGGGGGTGAACCCACACTTCCTACCACAGGTAGAGGACGGTGTAGAGGTCCAAGGATCACACGCCGAGAACGCTGTGCTGTCCTCTGGGACAGGTAATTCGGCTATCAGCCAAGCTTTCAATGAAACCTTGGTTCAAGAGCATTTGAATGTAGAACTACTCAGAGATGACATAGTTCTTACAGACTCAAAGAGCACCTCTTCTGTCATGAATTGGGAAGACGTACATCACAACGACAGTGACACGCCTGCGACGGCGCCGACAGTTGTGACACACCTGCATTACGCAGAAAGAGGTAAACGTACAGAGGTACGTTGGCCGAAACCTATAAGGTTCCTGTACAAGGCTCCCCATAAACTGCGCGCACAGCTTAAACTAAACAAAGGCATCCTAACTCGTGCCCATGGACGGACGTCCACACCCGTGCGCATGGTCCCTCATGACCACAGGGGGGTGATGTTAGGTCATGCCCATGTCAAGGACAAAGATTTCAATAACCCCACAAACGACAAAGATCTCGCAAACTCAAAGACTTCATGGGAAAATAAGGTCGTCCAAACACAGGTTAGTAAATAAACTAATCAGTTTAGACTGTATTTCTGGTGTGTGACACGTTGGAATCTGACGACCAGAGTGAGTTTGTTGTAGTGAAACGTTGTTTTTAGTTGCTTAATTGCTACTTTTGTTGTTATTGAAGTTGTTATTGTTTTCTGAACACTCCCAGCCAAAAGAGGTTTTGATTGTTGATAAGTTGAAGACTTAAATGGATTTAACTATGCCAACATGCTGTTCATTTTGTTAAAGATCTCAATCTTTGAAAAGTCAAAACAGAAAGACAGTGTTACAGATGTGGATTCACAGATCACATGGGAAAAGATCCCAAATGTCCAGCACGAGGACAAACATGTCACAAATGTAATGGTAAGGACCACTTTTCAAAAATGTGCCGCACAAAAAGGCAGAAGACACAAAAAGTAAATATGCTGGATGAATATGCTTTTATTGTGAAGGAGGACAATGTTCCTGATAAACTGTCATTTTCTGTGGGGGAGTCGAGTTAAAAATGTTGATTGACTCTGGTGCTACAAGTAATATAATGGGAGAAAATATATGGGAAAAACTTAAAGCTGAAAAGATAAAGTGCTATTCATATGTACTTAAAGAGCAGAGGAAGCTGTATGCTTATTCCTCAACACAAGCATTGAACATTAAAGGAGCATTCAGATGTGAAGTGAAAATCGGCAACAGGAGAGAAGAAGCAGAGTTTATTGTCATAAAAGGCAATGGTGAACCACTCCTGGGAAAAAAGACTGCTATAAAGCTAGGGGTACTAAAAATAGGAGAAAATGTGGCGGCGGTCATAGAATCAAAAAACATTCTTCAAGAACAGTACCCAGATGCATTTAAAGTAATAGGAAAGTTAAACACCAAACAAATCAAACCCACAACAGAAAGAGTGAGAGCTGTGGCAGAGACAAGAGAACCAAGAAATGCTGCAGATGTTGCTGGGAAACTAAATATTGCTGACTCACTATCAAGACTGTTATCAGATAAGATAACACAGGACATACACATTCATGAGTCTGAGGAGTATGTGAGATTTGTGGCTGTAAATGCAACTCCAAAATCACTTACTACAAGACAGGTTGAGGAGGCATCTGCCACAGATTCAGAGCTAACAGATTGTGGCTGTAAATGCAACTCCAAAATCACTTACTACAAGACAGGTTGAGGAGGCATCTGCCACAGATTCAGAGCTAACAGAGGTGCGAAAAGCAGTTAAAAATTGACATTTTGAAAAATGCAAAGCATATGCACCCATTGCTAATGAACTGTGTGTGGTGGGGCATGTAGTTTTGAGAGGAACACGCATTGTGATGCCAGAAGAGTTAAAGGGATTGTGACATGATTTTGTAAATTTGAATATTTGTCAGAACATATATATCTTATATCATTGAGCTCTGGTCGTTTTTGCATAATAAATTATAAATATATTAAAATTTCATTCCAAGTTATGATAGTCATTTCTCTGGGACACGCCCCTAAAATTCCGTGCATTCCGCAAAACCGTCATTTGACGTACACGTGGGGAGCCGCTGCTCAACGCGCATGTAATTAATAATGGCGGAGCATGTCGACTCAGACGAGTGCAGCATTTCTAGTGTTGATCTAAGCGATTTGTCTTCAGTTTTGGAAGGTCAATATAAGCAGTAGAAGTTTTAATCTTGCTCAAATCATTTTATTGTATACTCTATTAATGGAAAACTTATTAACTTTTACGATTCAGCTTTAAAAAAACGTGCAGGGAGCTTCGTGGCTTTGAGCATGTCCGATTGCGTTTGAGATCTATCATTTTAAGACAGTAAATCATCCAAAGCTCTCATTAATAAACCCTCCATGAATAAAAACACATACTGATGTTACTTGATCGCGCCGACATAATTTAAAAATACCTAAATAGCACTCCGTGTTGACTCGGGATCTATGCTAATGTCTGTTAGCAAGCAGATGTCGGCAGATAGACCTCACGTCTGACATATATCTTTTTTAAACAGTAAATCATCCAAAACTCTCATTAATAGACTCTCCCCAAATAAAAACAAACAACAGATCGTACCTGATCGCGCCGACATAATTTAAAAATACCTAAATAGCACTCCGTGTTGACTCGGGATCTATGCTAATGTCTGTTAGCAAGCAGATGTCGGCAGATAGACCTCACGTCTGACATATATCTTTTTTAAACAGTAAATCATCCAAAAC
The DNA here is from genome assembly GCA_038048925.1 of Garcialebias charrua. Lineage (NCBI taxonomy): Eukaryota > Metazoa > Chordata > Actinopteri > Cyprinodontiformes > Rivulidae > Garcialebias > Garcialebias charrua. Next base: position 74,906 of record JBBPBX010003363.1, read on the forward strand.
TCTCATTAATAGACTCTCCCCAAATAAAAACAAACAACAGATCGTACCTGATCGCGCCGACATAATTTAAAAATACCTAAATAGCACTCCGTGTTGACTCGGGATCTATGCTAATGTCTGTTAGCAAGCAGATGTCGGCAGATAGACCTCACGTCTGACATATATCTTTTTTAAACAGTAAATCATCCAAAACTCTCATTAATAGACTCTCCCCAAATAAAAACAAACAACAGATCGTACCTGATTGCGCCGACATAATTTAAAAATACCTAAATAGCACTCCGTGTTGACTCGGGATCTATGCTAATGTCTGTTAGCAAGCAGATGTCGGCAGATAGACCTCACGTCTGACATATATCTTTTTTAAACAGTAAATCATCCAAAACTCTCATTAATAGACTCTCCCCAAATAAAAACAAACAACAGATCGTACCTGATCGCGCCGACATAATTTAAAAATACCTAAATAGCACTCCGTGTTGACTCGGGATCTATGCTAATGTCTGTTAGCAAGCAGATGTCGGCAGATAGACCTCACGTCTGACATATATCTTTTTTAAACAGTAAATCATCCAAAACTCTCATTAATAGACTCTCCCCAAATAAAAACAAACAACAGCTCGTACCTGATAGGCAGTAAGATGGTCGCTGCAGACATAGGACTCTCAGTAGGAACCCATCGGTCACAAGTTCTCTGTACTTCCATTCTAGGCAAAGTTTCTCATCTTTTGGGAATTTGTGAAGGCTCACTTGTTCACTGCTGATATTAGAACACCCAAATGCGCTACAACGTGACAGCATTTTTCAAGTTACACCAAAAAAAAAAAAGAGTCGATCTTTCACCAAACAAAGGGGCAAGCCAGGCTCCGTCTTATGCCCAGTGCCCACGTGTACGTCACATGAAGATTTGCATAAATTCTTAGTAACTTAGATTAGTTTAATTTTTATGGCATTTTAAACTCATATGTTTTTTATTTTTAGGCTTTGTTTGTAATTTAGTAAACTATCTTTGAGTTATTGTATGGCATTTTCAGTTAACCCTGTGCTATAAAGAATAAGACTGAGTGATGCAGACACACGAAGCCATACGAACAGCAGCCAGACACAGCAGCTCTGGCGCACACACACACAAGCACATGAACGGCCTCTCACCAGACAGAGTACACTCACGCACACACGTGCACGCACGTACACACATAGATAAACAGCAGGTCTTGCTCTGAACAGAATTAGGTCAAAGCAGATAAAAAACAGCTGAGACGCAGGCTGCAGGAGAAAGTCAGGCCTTGTTCCAAAGGAAAAGAGAAAAGCTTTAAATGGAATGTGAACTTTTGTGAAACAGAATTTTATTGAAGCAAAGTGTTTCCTGGATGTCATGTAATTAACTGAAGATGCATGATTATAGTATTGTGAGTAAAATGTATGTTATTTTATGTTTTCTTTTAAGATTCACGGCAAACCAAGGAGGTTCTCCACTGCTGGGTGTTGATGATAGTTTTGAATATTACACAACACGTTACAAAAGTGTTTTTTCCACAGTTTTGGTAAATGTAGGTGAAAGTTGAGAGATCTGGGTGAAAGTTTAAACCTGTCTGACCAGACTCTCGTGTGAAGGGAGGGTGAGAGTTAAAGGAGAAAATTATTATGTCATTGCTTTGCTGAGAGCTGAACAGCTGTCGGAAGTCATGATCTCACCAGCTACTAAATAAGGATTTAGGAAATTATGTCACCAAACTCTGTCCAGGGGGCTGGGACGAGGTGTAAAACGTTACCTCACCACAGACCAATGAAGCCCTATCAGAATGATGTAATTTTCTGAGGAGGGGAACTGAAGCCCCCTCTCTGGGCTATAAAAAAGCTGTGGAAGAGAAGAAATTTTGCTGAGTTTTGGACTTTTGAAGAACTCTTGTGGATTATGGACTGACGCTCTCTGGAAGCCGAACAGAAGAAATAAGGATTTTCTAAAAAGGGATTTTTTTTTGGACAAAGAGACCCTTTTCCCTCAGCCTGGAATATTTTTTATTTCTTCACAATTTGGACTGGCTTCAGAGATGGAATAATTTCCTATTCTTTTGGAAATCCCTTGTGGCACTTTCTGACAAAAAAAGGTAGGTTATATTCCCAGTTTAATCCACAACTAAATTTATATTAAAATTATATGACAGCAAAAAAGCCTCTTTCTGCAAGAAGACGGAAAATCAGTTACAAGGATTCCTCTGTTGATGAAAAATTAAATGAATTTTAGAAGAACCGAGCACTGACGGTCCCGCCGCAAGGCTGTTTACGTTAAGTGGGAGCACGGTGTACCTTTTTATCTCCGCTCTGCTGTGGAGGGCCTCTAGTCGGTTCGACTGAACCCATGATGGATTAAAAGCTGTTTTTGTGGAATACTATTTTTCCTGATCTGAAAGTATTTTTGTTTTTGGGAACAAAATAACATCTCTTGATTAGATTCAACAATAATTATGGAATACAATTTACTGAAGTTGCTGAAGACATGAAGAATTATTTGAATTTTCTGGATACTTTAAGAAGATTGGATTAATTCAAAAATAGTTTGTCTCCTGGACAAAAGGAGTGTACTTTGCAGGCATCGGGATCTGCTCTGACGGGTCTTGGCTTATCAGCTTGTTTAAGCTAAGGGAACACCGCTTCTGACGCCCTGGTTGTCAGTACCGCAGAGCAGATGATGGAAGACCTTGAGGAATTATATTGTGGAAAGAAGACTTGGATCAATGCCTGCATTCGGAGAGCTGATTGATTTTAAATCTGGAAAAGTTTAAAGAGAAGTTTGTGCGTCAGAGAGATCAGACTGCAGCAAGCTGAATGTTTGGGAAAATTGGGAAGATAAGAAGAACACAGTGTCCCTGTTCATCTTCTAACTGCTGTTAAAGGCCTCTCGTAATGGATTTTTAACTAATTTTTCCAGGAATTACCACATTTTCTAATGGATTAAGATTGTCTATTTCTGGATTACCATTTTTTCTGAATGGATTTAACAAATTTGTGGAACAAACAAATTCTCTTTGATTTAATTCAACTATTAATTAAGTTACTGTTTTGGGTCATCCGAGACCAACCCCAGAGCGGGGACCTGCCAGCTAGAAACTGACTGACCTTGGATGGAAGGCCAGGAGAACACGATGTTCTAATTTTAGCCTCAGGCCTGCTTTGAAGGCCTTGTTCACCAGCATCGCAGAACAACTGAATGGATTACAATATCTTTGAATGGATAACACTTTTGAGGAATAATTGATTTTGCCTAGGAGGATTACCAGATTTTTTAGCCCTGAACAGTTTTGATGGATTACAACTGGGATTTTTAACATAACATAATTACCTGGAGGTTTTTCTGTGGGATTAAAAAAACAAAGAAGATTTCTTCAGTCTGCTGGAGTGGATAAAAGCTGCTTTTGCCGAATGCAAGACCATACAGCCTTGGAAAAACTGCTTGTTTGGAGCTAAGGAAACACCGCTACGAGAGTTTTGTTCATCAACACCGTACAACAGGTCTTGAATGGATTAAAGCCTGAATTACAAATTCTTCCTTTCTGATGGGATTAAAACACAAGACTACTTGGGTGGATTATTAAACAAGCTCTTCCTGGTGGGATTAAACCAGTGGCGGCCGCCACTAGAGGGCGCTAGGGGCGCCGCCCCTCCTTGGACTGCAGCTCTTCTTCACCATTTGAAGATTTCTTTTTTTTTTTTTTTTTATAAAAGTGAAATAATAAAATAAAAATATTTCGAAATGCATGCATATATGTTTTTAGTTGTGTAGGATAAATATTTTATGAGTAATGATTGTTTCAAAAAACGTTTTTTGATTGTGACGTACTTCCGGTTTCACCGCTCGGCGCCGCCTGCGGCTATTCCATTGAATCTAATTGTATAACTAGCGGCCGCTAGCGGCGTAGTTAGTTTATGTCCCATCTGTCCAAAATTATTGAACTGTACAGGTCGCATTTTCCGTCGCCCTCGAGCCTGGACTCGTCTCTTATCGCCACGGATCGCCAGCGGGTTCCGGTTCGAGCCGAAGAGGGAGGGGGAGCGGGGGACCATCTATGTTTACACAGTCAGAGCTGATCACACGCAACTAGCGACGTTGAAACTTATGGTGCCTTGTTTCTACACAGGTAAGCAAGTAATAATTAGTGACTTTAATGAATCTCTAAGCGCACATGAGCAAAGTTTTGAGCTGATCTCATCTGTGTGCGTGTGACGTGGTGTCGTGTGTGTGTTGTTTGTTGTTGCAGTCAGTCACAGTAGCTACTAGCTGTGCTCATCATGGTTGTGGTGTACTGCAACATTATAAAAGTTGCTACTTGCTAAACCCAAATGTGTGAAGACGACTCCTGTCTGTCCATCTTCAGCTCATCATGAACTGTTTACTCCTCAGAGTGTCTGTCTGTGTTAGTTAACTTTTGTCTCGTTTCGTTTAGCAGCAGTTGCAAATTTTCTGATGAATAAATCTGAATGAATAAATAAACTTTAGTTTTAGTTTAGTTTAGTTAAACTTTAGTTTCATTATAAGTTGTGCTGTTGTTTCAAAGACACTCTAAACTTAAATAAATCAAGTAGCAGAAAGATTTAAGCATTAAATAGTTTGAATTTTTCATGTTATGAAACAGTGATTATATAATTATTTGAATTTAATTTTAATATTATAAAGATCACTGTGGATGGAATGCAATTGAAATAACCTGGATATTATTATTTATGTTGTATTAAGAAAGTTAAAATGTGATTACATATGTGTACACAAAGCACTTCAAGCAATGTGGAAAATGCTAAAAAAAAATACATAATTAATGTGCCTTCTGTACTTTCTTTACAGAAAAAAATCCACACAACACCTTCATCTCTACACATCTACCACCTGTGTAACAGACAGAGAGACAAAATGGAGCAGGAGACATTAAATAATTCAGTGAAGTCACTGAAAACAACACCTTTTGAGAGAAGAACAAATCAGGAGAAGATGGAAGTGAAAAAACTCGGACCTGATCGAACTTGCTCTGCGTGGTCATGATGAAAGTGAAAGCTCAGAAAATCCAGGTATTTTTAGAGGACTGGTGGATTTTGTAGCATCACTGGATGCAGTTCTACATGAGCACCTGCAGACTGCCACTGTGTTTAAGGGAACATCCAAGGCTGTGCAGAATGAACTCCTTGATTGCATGCTGTCAGTTTTGAGAGAGTGCATCATTGAAGAAATCAGGAGTGCAGACTTTGTCTCCATCCAGGCTGATGAAACAATGGACATTTCCACTCAGTGTCAGCTGGTGCTTGTGATCCGCTACATTGACAAAGCCCATCATGTCCAAGAGAGGTTTTTTGAGTTCATACCTCTCCAAAGTGCCACAGCTGATTCCATCGCCACAGCACTTCTGGATAGGTTGAGCACCATTCTCCCTGATGACCAGAAGAGCAAGCTCATTTCACAAGCATATGATGGTGCGAGTGTCATGAGAGGAGCCACAGGTGGTGTACAGAAGAAGATCCAAGATGTCTATGTAAATGCACACTACGTCCACTGCTATGCTCACCAGCTTAATCTTATCATGCAGCAGGTGACTTCCCATATCTCAAAAGTGAGTATTTTCTTCTCAGACCTGGCTGGATTCTCCAGCTTTTTTTCAAGATCGCCAAAGAGAACCAGCATTCTCGATGAAGTGGTGGCCCACAGAGTCCCAAGAGCAAGCACAGTGAGGTGGAACTTCCACAGCCGAGCTGTGAACACTGTTTTTGAGCACAAAGAAAAACTGCTCCAGTGTTTTGAAACCATCAGGGACTCAGGACAGTTTGATCCTACCACTGTTAGAGAAGCTGGAGGCTTTGTGAGACTGCTGGAGGATGAAAGCTTCAGCTTTTTCCTGAAACTGTTCCATCTGGTGATGCCTCATGTGGACATTCTCTACAACCAACTCCAGAAGCGGACCATCGACTCAGTCTTTGTTCAGAGAATCATGCAGAAGTTCACAGACCACATTCAAGAAATCAGGTACCGGTAAACTGAAATTAATGTGTATGTTGTGCTGTTTAATATTACTGATACAGTATTTTGTTAATGTCTTATGATTGAACAACTTCACATTTCTTGTTATTTTACCTGGTGACTAAAAGATGAACACTGTTCTCTTATGGTCCTGCAGAGACTCACTCCCTACTCTTTGTGGAGAACACAGTGGCAGTGTATCCCAGATGGCCAAGAAACGCCGCACACTGGGCCCTGGTGAACGTCAGAGGATAGCTACAGAGGTGAGCAGCTAAATGCATGATGTAGGGCTTTTACCGTACAATGTTTTTCATTATAGTAGTTCTGTATTTTGAAAAAGTGAGGAGCACTACATCTTTCTAATTACAATGTCAATTTGAATTGTTGCTATTAAATGTACACATATACTCATAAAATAAATAGTTGTTAGAATTAGAAAGCTGACTAGCCATTTCCCTATCCTCTTGAATACCAGGAAAAATAAATATTGTCCATGTCCAATATTTTATTATTCATATGGAAGAGAAAGGTGCCAAAACCCACCCTTTCATATTTAGCATAATTGAAAAGCACAAAATCAGTCAGAGAATCTTTATTGCCATTTGCACTACATGTGGTACATGTGATGAAACAAGATTATGTACACAGGGTCCCAGTTACATCAAACAATAAACTGTAAGAGAAAACCGTAATAACATCTAAGATATGAACTAAGAAAAACATCAATTAACAATACACTAAGCACTAATATCATAGAAAGCATTACTCCAAACAGCAGCACAAACATGAGTCTGTATGACTCCATTGAAACCATTGCACCATTGCACCATTGAAATTCTACCATGTTGTTTTTTACTATGTTTGTAGGACCTTGTATTACTTTTTCATTTGTAGGTACTTTATTTTTGTACCTTTATTGCATGCTTTAGTATTTTTTGTTTGTTTGTTCTTTGTTGTTTTAGTGAGTTAAATTGTTGGTTCTCAATCTGAGCATTTCATTGTACTGTTGGCCTAGTTTTAATCTGCATTTGATAAATAAACACCAGAAAAACTTGAAACGTTATTTTTTCATTTTTGAGAAAATAGCCCCCCCTGGTGGTTAACTGAGGAACCACCACTGGATTAAACAAAGATTTGTCCAGTCGGCTGGAGTGCAGACTTCTGATTGGAGTACAACAGCATCACCTGGAGGTTTTTCTGTAGAAAAACAACCAGATTTCCGGATGGGATTATAAAACAAGTTTTTCTGGTGGAAATAAAAAAACAAGTTGGAACACACCAAGATTACCTGGATGGATTAAACATATATTTAATTGGAATCAGATTATTGTAGAATAAACCAACATTTTTGAAGATTATACAAATTATTGATTGAAGTACAACTCAATTCAATTAAAGCTAAAAACACATTAAAGCCCAGCGTGTGGAAGACACCTTTGGTGAGCTGTTGAATCTTTTATCTCTTTAAATGCAAGTCATGTAACCTGATTAAATCTTTTTCTGTAGTAAGTAGTGCTTATGCTGTTACCCCTTGCAACTATTAAATATTAAAGAATATAAAACGTACAAATTTGGATTTTTCATTTGACTCACCTTGATATTAAATGATGGAAAACTTGGTTCAAGATAACAACAATATGACTGGAGGTTTTGAATGGTTTTGTTAGCCAAAAAGAGTAAAACAATATCCTGGAACCTTATTTTCCTGGGTTCCAAAGCTAACCAGATGGATAACAATAACTATCTACAAGAGGTAAGCTGTCGTTTAATGCATGTTTCTCCGTGAGATACGATCTGACTCCATTCTGCTAAGTCAGGCTATCTATCGGGGTGAAACGAGGATATGACATTGCAGATAGGAGACAGTAACAGTCTGGTTGAATTACCTCGTCTCAGCCTTAATCCCAACTAATCTGGAGACATATCGGGTAATACTCGTGTGCAAGAATAAAAGTTCAGGACCCGTTACCGGAGAAAGGCTGGAGTGAGGACTTGTTGCAAGTCCTGCGGCTAACCTCACTCTCGTAGAATTAACAATTGTCAGTGAACACAATCCACTGTGCCATCCACCGTTGCCAGCTGAAACTCTACAGTGCAAAGAGGAAGCCATTTCTAAGCAAGCTCCACAAGCTCAGACGTTTGCACTGTGCCAGGGGTCATTTAAAATGGAGTGTGGCAAAATAGTGGTCAGA
>JBBPBX010003364.1:0-20334 GCA_038048925.1 Garcialebias charrua
AGATGCTCTTTCAAAGAAGAGGAAGTGTCATTTTACTGAGAAATTAGCAGCAGAGTTTCCATTTGTACGTCCTGGTCGGCTCTTCAGATTGTTGCTCTTCAGTTAATGTTCTACTTTATTTATCACGTTTACGATGTCAAATATTTACAATAAAGTTCAAGTGATGAACTGATGAAGAAGTTTGATTGGTAATGTATTGAGTGATGACAGAGTGGCTGTATACTTGGTGAGATGTAACGTCTGGTTCAAGTTGAGAGGACAGAAGTTCTTTCTCTGTGCTGGGCGTCAGGTTCATTGTACTTCTCCAATGCCTGGTACCCACTGCCCCGATGTCGGGCGGCTGAAGCGGCCGGTTTACATTCAAAGTCTATGAGGAGACGCGTGGAGTCACGGCGAAACGGGAAGCGGCGCGATTCGAGTGATCAAAGCGGCGCGGCGGCAGCCTGCAGTTCCTTTTCCACGCACGCGCGCGTCAAAATCAACCTAGGCGTCGAACTGCCAACGCCATAAAATTCGATCTCTGGTGGCTCGACGCGTCCAGCAAACAGTCGGGAGAGCCTCTGCTATCTGATTACACAACCACAACGGGACTTTTTTTGGACTTTTTAAACTTACCGGATCGAGCCTCCATGAATTGGAACCAAACTCCGGTAAGAAACGTGACATTTTTACAGTTGCTGCTGACAGGCTGCTGTTCTCTCCAGTGTAGATCACCCCAAACATTAAAAAAACGTTTTAATCTCATCAAAGACCGTCGGAGGTGCAGTTAACACAACAACTGAACCCGGAAAACGAGCTAGAGACCCCTCCCTCTGCCACCCCCTAGTGCGCGTCATCAGACGGTCTTCAGTGGCCAGTGGGACCGTGACAAGCGGCCAAAAGGGGGCGGCAGGCGCGTTTCGAGTTGTGCAGTGGGGACCAGGCATAACTGCAGCAGTGTGAAGAGGTAGCTGTTTGAGTGACAATTTAAGTGGAAGAACAAATAAAAAGAAAATATGTATATACTGTAATCATATTATTAAAGTGTGTAATTTCTTATGTTTTAAGTATTTATCATTACTAATATCTGTGCTCTTTCAGTTTTGTACATTAACATTTCTGCTCTTCTTCTATTCCAGACCTCCATGGCCACCATGGCTGATGGCTCTTCAGACAGAGGAGGCCTCGCAGAACAAGATATGAGCTCATGTCAGCAGACTACCTAACCTTCACTCCTCACACATACACTCATAAATACACATCAGCTACCATACACTGTGTACTTGTACACACACCTATGTAAGTACATACATGTTCTCATTCACTCATAATCACGCTAACTTACTAGTATGTACCCTTGACCCTACCCTCCAGTTTTAGTACTCTATTACTAATATTATTACTTTTTTGCATTTTATCACTCTTGGGATATGTTAACAGTGTGAGAACCACATTCCTGCCGTTATATTTGATTTTTATTATTTAAACATGAATAAATATGTAAAATTAAGTGAAACTGTAACTGTCCCCATTTTTCATTTCATCTTGATAAAATTTCATCGTTTTTAGTCTCCGAGCTGGAAATGTCCCCAGATTTCACTTCAGAAATCTGGTCAACTTACCGTGACCTGAATTTGGAATAAGTGGAAGAAAATGGATGGATGATGGATTTTATCACCTATACAAGTCCTAACACAGAGTTGCATTTAAAGAAAATTTATTTTTGCTAACATTTTATGTTGTACTTGCCACTAGAGTTATATCTCCCTCCTCCTTGTCCGTGTTGGTATCCTGGCTCCTTCAAAAAAAAGAAAAAAAGAAGAAAAAAAGTCAGGCAACATTTCCTGATGCATGCTCAATAATCCAGGTAGACAATAAAAAAGTCAAGACTGGTCCTCTGGACATTCAAAAAACAAAACAAAACAACAAAAATTGTAGAAAAGTTTCGTCTTTCGTCCGAAAAACTTCAGTCGTAGTTCCAGACTGAAGGAAGTCTTTTCGGACGAAAGACTAAAGGCTGGGGCAAAGCTCCGCGCTCGAGTGAGCTCGGCGCCCCGCTGTGTGAGCGCCGTGCGAGCGCCGCTTGCACAAGCCTTTGAATGCTCATGCAAGCGTGCGCGGTCGTAAAAAAAAGAGCTTGGCGCGTTCGCGCGAGCGTTCAAAGGCTTGTGCAAGCGGCGCTCGCATGGCACTCACACAGCGGGGCGCCGCGCTCGCTCGAGCGTGGAGCTTTGCCCCAGCCTTAAATGTTTTTTGTTGTCGTTTTGTTTTGTTTATTTAATGTCCAGAGGACCAGACTTAACTTTTTTTTAGATCAGGCAACATTTGTTTCTCTAAAGGAAAAACGTACAATTTTAAGGAAACTTTTGTGCCAATAATTATTTGCTCTAGTCACTGGAGACAGTGATTCACGCATTCATACATCTAGGCTTGATTACTGCAATTCCCTTCTGCTTGGCGTCAGTCAAGCCACCATTGCACGATTACAACTGGTTCAGAACGCAGCTGCCCGATTTTTAACCAGCACACGCAAAAGAGAGCACATTACACCAGTCTTGGCCTCCCTTCACTGGCTACCGGTTCATCTTCGAATCCAATTCAAAATTCTCATGTATGTCTACAAATCGCTGAACAGTCTCGCCCCCGCCTATCTCTCGGATCTGATACACCCATATGTCCCTCCACGTGCTTTGAGGTCAGAGGATCAGGTACTCTTAATAGTTCCAGAAACTCGCCTTAAGCGCAGGGGTGACAGGGCGTTCTCTGTAGCAGGCCCAAGACTCTGGAACGAGTTACCGCTGCTCATCAAACAGGCCCCCTCCCTCTCGGTTTTCAAATCCCGGTTAAAAACTCACTACTACTCCATTGCTTTCAATGCCAGCTGATTTGTATTGGATCGTTTGATTTATGATCTGCAATGTTTTTATGTTTTTCGTGTTGTACGGTATGGTATGGTATGGTATAGTCAAATCTGATTGTTACAATGAAGTTGGGCCAAGATGGTGTAGTGGCAGGGGAACCGACTTGGGACCCGAAGGACCCAGGTTCGAACCCCAGTCACGGCATAACTTGTGATGTGTTTGAGCAGCACACCTCATCCCAATTGCTCCCCGGCGCGCTTTCTATAGCTGCCCACTGCCCCACCTGGTGGTGATTGGGTTAAATGCAGAGTCAAATTTCGTCTTGTATGGGAACATACACAGATGACAAAAATGTGACATTATTATTATAATTATTATTATTATAACACAGAAGCAATTTAGACCTGTCATTTAAAGGATCAGTATGTAAGTAATTTTTTTAAACATATTTCTTCACTCTGCCACTATTTTATGATAGATAGATGTTTGACAAGTAATCTCTGAAAAAACTATAGTCCTCTGGCGTCTCCCGGTGGTAATAAAAGCATTTATAAAAACCCACAGTGACCAGCCGTTAACCAGCCAATAAAAACAGAATTTTTTGAACCAGCCAATAAAAACAGTTTTGTTCATGTGGGTGGGGTGTCAGCTTCACGCAGCTCATCCCCCGCCTGTCCCAGCCTGCAGCGCTGGGAGGAGGAGGAGCTAAGGAGGCGGAGTTGCAGGTCAGCCAGAGAGCAAGGGGGAGGGAGCAGAAGGCTTTCCCAGTTCAAAATTTTTCTAAGTGTTTTGGTCATACAGAAATCGCAGATAGCAGCTTTAAAAACAGATTATTGTGACTTGATAGTTAATACAGGTTCTGAACAGCCTCAGTGGGCACTGAAAATGTCAGACCACCTTCAGAGGTTAACAAAACAACAAGATGAGCAAAAACTAAAAGCTAAAATAGCAAGACGAAAGACTGAAAGCTATAGTAACATAATTAAAACTTATTTGTCTAAGCAAATTTTAAGACGGTTTTAAGAAATTGGGATGATCACTGAATTTATATATTTTTTAAACATAATGCTGTCTCATTTTGCTGAGCGCTAGTCTGAGCTCAGTAAGTGTTTTAAATTGTCAGACTGTTTAACACATGCTTCTAGACATCTGGCAACTACACTATTGAGGCTTTTAGTAACAATTTATAATTTGGTAAAGTAAACCAAACTTATTTAAGGTCAGTAGATGTCATAAGTAAGTTAAGTTAACTCACTCTGGCAGTGTACAGGAATGAACTAGAGTCCTTGAAGGGAGCCTGGGGTATTAAGGATCCTCCTGGAATGGAAGTGGTAAGAACAATTTTAAACATCGATTTCATGAAAAATATTTGCAAATCCATAATGCTTTATTGATGCCTTATCCAAAACAATGAAAACAAAAAGTTGTTTAATAGAAGGTAAATGGACAGTACTTAAATAGCACCTTTCTAACTAGTAAGGCTACTCAAAGTGCTTTACTATACACCGACCTCATTCATTCATCGTACATAAAAACTACCACATCGCTACATAAGTAATCTGAAAAACAAGAAAAAAATTCTAGTCTAATTTTCTAGACTAGACCAATTTCTGGTCCAATAACTTGAGTCTTATTAGTGACTATTAGTGACACCCTCATCTATGGTCATGAGCTTTGGGTTATGACCGAAAGAACAAGATCTCGGATACAAGCGGCTGAAATGAGTTTTCTCCGCAGGGTGGCTGGACTCTCCCTTAGAGATAGGGTGAGAAGCTCAGTCATCCGGGAGGGACTCGGAGTAGAGCCGCTGCTTCTCCACATCGAGAGGAGCCAGTTGAGGTGGCTCGGGCATCTGGTTAGGATGCCTCCTGGACGCCTCCCTGGTGAGGTGTTCCGGGCATGTCCCACCGGGAGGAGACCCAGAGGAAGACCCAGGATACGCTGGAGGGACTATGTTTCTCGGCTGGCCTGGGAACGCCTTGGGATTCCCCCAGAGGAGCTGCTCCAAGTGGCTGGGGAGAGGGAAGTCTGGGCCTCCCTACTTAGGCTGCTACCCCCGCGACCCGACCCCGGATAAGCGGAAGAAAATGGATGGATGGATGGATTATTAGTGACTAATCAGATAGTATTCATAAACTGGTTGGGCACACACTGGAGGCAGTGAGGGGTTCAGTCTATTGCTCATAGAAATTAGACAAGTGACTGCATCCTTATGGAATCAAACCTCCAGCGCAATCAGAGGACAACTGCTTTAATCACAGCTGCCCCAGAAGTAAAAGTTTCAACTCTCATCCAAAAGTCTAAAAAAGTTAAGTCTGGTCCTCTGGACATTCAAAAAACAAACAAAAAAAACAAAAAAATTTTTTTTGTAGAAACGTTTGCACTTCCTCCGAAAGACTTCAGTCTGAGGAGCTGTATTCAGCTCAGTCTTATAAATAGCACCTTCTCATACTGGATCAACCAGTTTGCTGCTGACAGCCAAAACCAGCTGTTCACATGATCAAGGAGGACCGTCAGCCTAACGATGGATCGTTAGCACCCTGATGGTTGCTTGCTATTCACAAGGAGCCGAGTGATACTAGCAATAACAGCATTGTAAAGCTTTGTTTATACTTCATGCAAGACGTGCGGCTGCGGCCCAGCGATGATGTAATTGCGTGTGTGTCACCGACTGCATTGAGTGTTTATACTTGGAAAAGATGTGGGGGATACATTATAGTAATCCCTCCCTCTTCCCTCCCACTGCATACGTCCCCGCTCCGGACATGCATTCTCCGTTTGGTCTTTGCAAACCGGTCACGGAGAGCCCGCCACCGTTTGCGGCAGACAGCCTCCTCGGTTTGCAACGTCTGCGCAATCTCCCTCCATGAATTTTTAGCCATTTGGCAATCCTTGTACTCCGCAGTAGATGAGTCATACAGGTAGTTGTACCTCCGGACCGTCTCGGCGAGTTTCTCTTCAAAACTATCCATGTCAAAGCAAAAACAAAAACCGGCTTCTGGAAGAGTAGCGGGTAGCGGTGTGATACACCATATATTGACATCCAAACAAAATCGCCCACAAACTTTGAACCAATCACACACTCCGAGCCGCATCCTCCGCGTCTCACAGTGCTGACTGAGGGCAATGTATAGGACGGCTGTCACCGGGGATTGCAGCGGGAGTGCAGACGGAAGTTGCACAACTTTTTTTCACTCAACGGGGGGTAAAAGACGTGCGGCAAGAAGTATGAACCAGCCTTAAGAGGGGGACAGTTACAGAGGCCTCCACCTCTGTTTAATGGTGGACTGTTTCTTTTCACAAAGATGGCCTCCTTTACTCCTCTCTCAAACCATTGTTCCTCTCTATCAAGGATGTGAACATCATCCCTGAAAGAGTGACCGCTGGCCTGGAGATGAGTGTAGACCGCAGAATCCTGACCTGATGATGTTGATCTTCTGTGCTAGGCCATCCTTTTGGCCAGTGGCTGTTTAGTTTCCCCAATGTAAGACTGATCACAGCCCTCCTGACACTGAACAGCATACACAATATTACTCTGTTTGTGCCAGGGGACTGAATCTTTGGGATGAACCAGTCTTTAATGTGTTTTGGGGTTTAAAAACCACTGGGACGTTATGTTTAGAAAATAAACGTCTAATTTCTCTGAAGCTCCCGCAACATACGGAACAACCACTGGTCTGGGTTCCTCCTTTTCACCCAATGGTTGGCTATTTGGGTTTCTTCTCTGCTTTCAGGAAGGCCCAATTAGGATATCCACATTTCTCTAGAGCAGGGGTCACCAACGCGGTGCCCGCGGGCACCAGGTAACCCGCAGTGACCACAGGAGGTGCCCACGGGGCATGTTCTAAAAATGGCACTCATCAAGGAGCACCACGTAAAAATCGTCATTAATTATATGTTTAAATTTAAGAAACGACATTTGTAACAATGCATATTCAAAATGAAAATGATTAATAAAACTTTAAAAAGAAATAGTTATGTATACAGTTTAGCAATCTGGTCTGGGGTCAAAGTCCAGAATCAGACCACTCCCACCTTCTCAGCAGCGCAACTGATTGCTAGTTTTACCTCCCAGAGGAGAAAATGGAAGAAAAACGTAAGAAAACTGAAAGTTGTGCACCATAACTCATGTTCCCTGAAGGAAGGGAACGAGGTGCAACATACTTGCTATGGGAATTGCGCCCCCACACGATTACCTGAAGGAATATACTCAAGCCTTTACGGCAGGGGGCGTCACCGCCGCGCCAGAGGCCCCGCCCTCTGGGTATTTAGGTGGCTGACGCCCGTCCATTTTCCTCTAAAAGTTGCACTTCACCGAGCATTCAGCATTGAAAAGGGCCAGTTATGTTGCACCTCGTTCCCTTCCTTCAGGGAACATGAGTTATGGTGCATAACTTTCAGTTCCCTTTCAGTCTGGTTCACTCAGTGCAATATACTTGCTATGGGAACGTAATCCATTCACGCCCTTGAAATATTCAGCAAAATGCCTGCCAGAGTGAACGTCTGCCCCTGACCGGTAGGCATCCCAAGGCTGCTTTATACTGAATATTAGAAAGAACAGCCTGAGTGACGTCACCTGCAGTAACATCCAAACTGTAATGCTTTGCCAAAGTATTCAATGAGCTCCAATTCGCAGCAGCGCAGATGTCTGCAACTGGTACACCCTTGAACAATGACCAGGAAGTGGCCAGGCCCCTAGTGGAGTGGGCATGCACTCCAGAGGGCACCTGTTGACCTTTGCTACTGTAGGCCCTTTTAATGGCCTCAATCACCTAGTGTGAGGGGCGTTGTTTTGATAGGGCTCTCCCGGTAGCAGGTGCTGCAAAGCAGACGAACAGTTGGTTTGTTCTTCTCCATTCGGCTGTTCTCTGCATGTAGGTGCGTAAAGCCCTCACTGGGCAGAGAGCCGTTAGCCTTTCCTGATCCTGAGTCAGGACAGGGGCATGTGGAAAAGAGGAGAGATCAAAATCTAGACTCCTATAGTTCAGGGTCCAGACCTTGGGAGTGTAAGCGGGATTAGGCCTCAGTGTGACCTTTGACCCGTCCGAGGTGAATCTGGTACACATTGGGTGTCCAGATAATGCGTGGAGGTCACCCACGCATTTTGCAGAGCAAAGTCCCAGGAGTAAAGCAGTTTTATAAGCTAGTAAATCTATCGTAACCTCACTCAGTGGCACGAATGGAGGGTCGCATAGAGTCCCCAAGACCAAACCGAGGTCCCAACCAGGGGTCAAGATCCTGTTTGGTGGTTTAGACTGAAGAACACCCTTCATAAATCTTATTATGTTTGGGTGTGCTCCAAGTGTCCTGTTTCCCCAGCCTTCATGACAGGCAGAAATAGCTGAAAGGAAGACTTTAATCGTTGAATGAGAACGACCTTTCTCCAGGAGATCCTGGAGGAAAGTCAGAAGTTGGACCAGGTTGCATGCATAAGAAATAATATTTCTTTCTGAGCACCAAGCCTCGAAGATACGCCACTTTTGAGCATATAAAGATTGTGTTGAACCTACACGAGCATTCTGTATGGTTAACGCCACACTCTCCGGCAGGCCTGCCGCCATTAACTTGTCCCTTTCGGCCGACAGGCAGACTCCTGGCAGTTCTTGGCCCGGGTGGCTGTAGCGCCTCCTCTGGCAATCCAGAAACCGGCAGCCCCTGGGGGTCCACCAAGTTTGGAAGAGAACAATTTGTGCCCAGATTGTCCTGCTCAGGGATAATTGAGGGCGGGTGCAACCTGTCATCTCCATTGGACAGGTTTGGAAGAAGAAAATTATTATCTTCCTCCAAGTTTTGAGGCTGCGGACCATGTAGGCGAGCAGACCTCCTTACTCCAGTCCTTATTGTGGAGTGGCCTAGATCACTGGCCCTTGGCTCCAGCGAAGCCTTGGTGCCAGGAAAATTGGCCGGGTCCTATGTTCGTTTGTGGGTGAAGTAATATTTGAAAGCAGCTTCGGATCAGCGCGTAGCTAGCCTGGTTAAAACCAGACCCTTGTCCTTCACTTCGCTTCGGACTAGGGTCTAGACTTTCTCCATTGACAAACAATTCTTGCTGGAGACGTGGCCTCTGCTGATGGCTGCTCCCCCGTGGTCTGCTGAACTTGACTTCAGCTCCGCCTCCTGCTGAATTTTCTCTCGCTGCTGTTGCATATTCTGTGTTTATATGTTAATAAAACGTCCTAATAAAATAAAACCATGGATTGCTGGTCCAACAAACCAGAAGACCAGGAAATCTGATGGGACTCGGGCAGCAACTTAAAACCCGAGTTTAATTCTCTCGTGACAACCTCAGTCATTTCCTTGTTCATTTCACTCAACGGAGAGAGAGGAGGAGAAGGAGGAGGGAGGAGGGAGCGATTACTTGACTTTTGGGGGAAAAAAACAAAAGAAAACTCCAGATAAGGGATTAAGAAGGGGAAATTAATAAATTTATGTCACATATAAAACAGTCCTGCATCGCTTTGAATGAGAACATGCGAATGCTCGTTGGCTGCGCGCTCCCCCGTGGTCTGCTGAACTTGACTTCAGCTCCGCCTCCTGCTGAATTTTCTCTCGCTGCCTTTGAATATTCTGTGTTTATATGTTAATAAAACGTCCTAATAAAATAAAATAAAACCATGGAGCGCTGGTCCAACACACCAGAAGACGAGAAAATCTGATGGGACTAAGGCAGCAACTTAAAACCCGAGTTTAATTCTCTCGTGACAACCTCAGTCATTTCCTTGTTCATTTCACTCAGCGGAGGGAGAGGAGGAGGGAGGAGGGAGCGATTACTTGACTTTTGGGAAAAAAACAAAAACAAAAGAAAACTCCAGATAAGGGATTAAGAAGGGGAAATTTATAGATTTGTGTCACATATAAAACAGTCCCCCCTCCCTGGGCTGCCACCTTACCGTGGTGGAGGGGTTTGAGTGTCCCAATGATCCTAGGAGCTATGCTGTCAGGGGCTTCATGCCCCTAGTAGGGTCACCCAAGGCAGACAGGTCCTAGGTGAGGGACCAGACAAAGTGCAGCCCAAAGACCCCTTATGATGAGTCAAATCACTGGAAACAATGTTCCCTCGCCCGGACGCGGGTCACCGGGGCCCCACTCTGGAGCCAGGCCCGGAGGAGGGGCACGTTGGCGAGCGCCTGGTGGCCGGGCTTTTACCCATGGAGCTCGGCCGGGCACAGCCCGAAGAGGAGACGTGGGTCCCCCTTCCCATGGGCTCACCACCTGTGGGAGGGGCCAAAGGGGTCGGGTGCATTGTGGAATGGGTGGTGGCCGAGGACGGGGACCCTGGCGGTCTGATCCTCGGCTACAGAAGCTGGCCATTGGGACATGGAATGTCACCTCTCTGGTGGGGAAGGAGCCTGAGCTAGTGTGTGAGGTTGAGAGGTTCCGGCTAGAAATAGTCGGACTCACCTCAACGCATGGCTCTGGCTCTGGAACCAGTTTCCTTGAGAGGGGTTGGACACTCTTCCACTCTGGAGTTGCCCCTGGTGAGAGGCGCCGAGCAGGAGTGGGCATACTCGTTGCCCCCCATCTTGGTGCCTGTACGTTGGGGTTCACCCCGGTGAACGAGAGGGTAGCCTCCCTTCGCCTACGTGTGGGGGGACGGGCTCTGACTGTTGTTTGTGCCTATGCGCCAAACGGCAACGCAGATTACCCACCCTTTTTGGAGTCCTTGGAGGGGGTATTGGAGGGTGCGCCTCCTGGGGACTCCCTTGTTCTGCTGGGGGACTTCAACGCTCACGTGGGCAATGACAGTGAGACCTGGAGGGGTGTGGTTGGGAGGAACGGCCCCCCTGATCTGAACCCGAGTGGTGTTCTGTTGTTGGACTTCTGTGCTCGTCATGGATTGTCCATAACGAACACCATGTTCAGGCATAAGGGTGTCCATATGTGCTCTTGGCACCAGGACACCCTAGGTCGCAGCTCGATGATCGACTTTGTTGTCGTCTCATCTGATCTGCGGCCGCATGTCTTGGACACTCGGGTGAAGAGAGGGGCGGAGCTGTCAACTGACCACTACCTGGTGATGAGTTGGCTCCGATGGTGGGGGAGGATGCCGGTCAGACCTGGCAGGCCCAAACGTATTGTGAGGGTCTGCTGGGAACGTCTGGCAGAGTCTCCCGTAAGACGGAGCTTTAACTCCCACCTCCGGGAGAGCTTTGAACACGTTCCGAGGGAGGCGGGGGACATTGAGCCCGAGTGGGCCATGTTCCGCGCCTCTATTGTCGAGGTAGCTTATCGGAGTTGTGGCCGCAAGGTTGTTGGTGCCTGTCGTGGTGGCAACCCTCGAACCCGGTGGTGGACACCGGCGGTGAGGGATGCTGTCAAGCTGAAGAAGGAGTCCTATTGGGCCTTTTTGGCCTGTGGGACCCCGGAAGCAGCAGATAGGTACCGGCAGTCCAAGCGGCATGCGGCTCCGGTGGTTGCTGAGGCAAAACCTCGGGTATGGGAGGAGTTCGGAGAGGCCATGGAGAATGACTTCCGCACGGCTTCGAGGCGATTCTGGTCCACCATCCGGCCACCATCCGACGTCACCATCCGGCGTCTCATCCGGCAGTTCCCTTGGATTGGCAGACTGGGGTGGTGGTTCCCCTATTCAAAAAGGGGAACCGTAGGGTGTGTTCCAACTATAGGGGGATCACACTCTTAAGCCTCCCTGGTAAGGTCTATTCAGGGGTTCTGGAGAGGAGGGTCCGTCGGATAGTCAAACCTCGGATTCAGGAGGAGCAGTGTGGTTTTCGTCCTGGTCGTGGAACACTAGACCAGCTCTACACCCTCAGCAGGGTCCTGGAGGGTGCGTGGGAGTTTGCCCAACCAGTTTACATGTGCTTTGTGGACTTGGAGAAGGCATTCGACCACGTCCCTCGGGGGGTTCTGTGGGGGGTACTCCGGGAGTATGGGGTACCAGGCCCTTTGATATGGGCTGTTAGGTCCCTGTACGACCGGTGTCAGAGCATGGTCCGCATCGCTGGCAGTAAGTCAGGCTCGTTTCCAGTGAGAGTTGGACTCCGCCAAGGTTGCCCTTTGTCACAGATTCTGTTCATAACTTTTATGGACAGAATTTCTAGGCGCAGCCAAGGTGTTGAGAGGATCCGTTTTGGTGGCCTTAGAATCGCTTCTCTGTTTTTTGCAGATGATGTGGTCCTATTGGCTTCATCAGATCGTGATCTACAGCTTTCGCTGGAGCGGTTTGCAGCTGAATGTGATGCGGCCGGGATGAGGATCAGTTCCTCCAAATCTGAGGCCATGGTCTTGAGCCGGAAAAGGGTAGCATGCCTTCTCCAGGTCGGGGAGGAGGTCCTGCCCCAAGTGGAGGAGTTTAAGTATCTCGGGGTCTTGTTCACGAATGAGGGAAAACTGGAGCGTGAGATCGATAGGCGGATAGGTGCAGCGTCCGCAGGGAAGCGGATGCTGTACCGGACTGTCGTGGTGAAGAGAGAGCCGAGTCAAAAGGCAAAGCTCTCAATTTACCGATCGATCTACGTTCCCACCCTCATCTATGGTCATGAGCTCTGGGTTATGACCGAAAGAACGAGATCTCGGATACAAGCGGCTGAAATGAGTTTTCTCCGCAGGGTGTCTGGACTCTCCCTTAGAGATAGGGTGAGAAGCTCAGTCATCCGGGAGGGACTCGGAGTAGAGCCGCTGCTTCTCCACATCGAGAGGAGCCAGTTGAGGTGGCTCGGGCATCTGGTTAGGATGCCTCCTGGACGCCTCCCTGGTGAGGTGTTCCGGGCATGTCCCACCGGGAGGAGACCCAGAGGAAGACCCAGGACACGCTGGAGGGACTATGTTTCTCGGCTGGCCTGGGAACACCTTGGGATTCCCCCAGAGGAGCTGCTCCAAGTGGCTGGGGAGAGGGAAGTCTGGGCCTCCCTACTTAGGTTGCTACCCCCGCGACCGGACCTTGGCTAAGCGGAAGAAAATGGATGGATGGATGGATGGATAAAACAGTCCTGCATCGCTTTGCATCGCTTCGAATGAGAACATGCGAATGCTCGCTGGCTACGTTGGGACAGGTGGGAGCGTGGGTTAGGGGCCAAAAACTCCGCCCCTTCTGTTCTCTGATTGGTCCGGTCAAAAATCTACAGGAGAAATTGTTGTCTATGAGAGAAGTCCCAGACTGTGCAGTGAAGGGAAATGAGAATTGAGCGGAGCTGTGCAGGAAGGCGAGGGCCAGGCTAGCGTGTAGCAGGAGGTCACGTGCTGCCTGATTGCTGCATGGGCCTTGCGTGTCCTTTGTTAACAACAAAGGAGCAGCCACCACATGAGAACATGGGGGGGTTCCTTTTAGTCGGGTCGATTCCAGAGCACTTGATGATGAAGAGCTCAGTTCCCTTCGAACAACGGGAAGAGGAATCTGATTACTTGTTTTTGTCCACAGCAAGCTGACCTCAGTCCTTTCTGTGAAGGTGTGAACTTTCAAGCTGTGTGAGGGCGTCTGATGCAACCCCCCCTCACCGTCGAGAGACTGTCAGCTCGGCTCCTTGAGATACGGACAAGTGACGTGCCCGCCTAATTGGTGTATTGGCTGTCTCGCCGTTGACAATGGGGCCAGAGCCTAAACACATGACCCTCCTCACCTGTCTCTGGAAGGGGCGAGGAGGGCATTTGCAGACTCCAATGTGTCTGCTCACCGCAGATGAAACAGAGGCAGTCTGCCAAGGTTTATTAAATATTCTAATACCCCGTGGGCCGTGAAGGAGAGGGGGGGAAAACCCTCTCCNTACATGATTTTATGTCGCTCACAGCAGAGAGAGCATGATTTGTGCATGCTGAAAATAAACCAGCTTTTTGTACTGTGTTACAAGCAAAGTCTGGATTTAGGCAGATCAAACCCATTACCTCGTGGGCGGGTGACCGTGTATCATGGAAACATGAGCTTGGTTCATCAGGCCCGTTTCTGTCTGTTGTCGCGATTCGCCGAAGAGGCCCTGTGTTTGGACATTTGGCGAAGGACAAACCTGTTCTTGCTCCAAGCGTGCTCGGTACGAGGTTGGCCCGAAGGAGGTCTCTGCCTGGGCTCTTCCTCGTATGCTGGCCGCTTTTGCGGTGGGGCACGCGTCGTCGAGTGGTGCCTGGACTGAGCAGGTCTACTCCCAGTATTTTCCCTCGGGGGGGGCGAAGCTTCTCCGGGGGATGCCCACACGGAGAGCTTCTGCCTGTCTGCGTCTTTGGTCCAGTTTCGTCTGAATCCGTTCCAAAGCTTTACCAAACAGCCCTTCCGGCTGTATCGAGTGATGGAGAAAAGGCACCTTTTGTCCCTCGGGTAAGTCCGTCAGCGTCATCCAAAGGTGGTAGGTCGCAATGACCACCTCCGCCATTCCTCTGCCCTGAGCAACCGCAGCAGTCCCCATCATTCGGAGCACGAAGTCAGTTGCTCTGCGGGCTTCGTCCAGCAATTTGGCAGCCGCCTGCTTATCCGTAGTCACGTGAAGCTGCTGCAGCTTTTCTGCCAGGTAGGCTTGCATCAGCGCGGACGCGTTCTTGGCGCGTGCCGCAAGTCCTTGAGCCCTGTAACATTTCTCGAGGAGAGACGCCGAGGCCCGGCAAGCCTTGCTGGGGAGAGTTGGTTTAGTTCCAGAAGAGTTTGGAGCCAGGTGAGACGCCAGAGTGTCCTCGATCTGAGGCACGTTGGCTAAACCCACCTCGTCCATTCCGTCCACGTCGAGGAACTGTGAGAAGGACAGAAGCATAGGGGCTCGTGGATGAGTCCAGGTGCGTGTCAGCTCCGTGAGGAAATCTGGGAACACGGGCATCCTCTACCTCGTGGCAGCCTGCTGTTTCGAATAAAAGTAATTTCCCACTAGCCTCGTAACCTGTTTGCGAGGAGGGGGTTCGGGCCAAGGCACTTGTATAGCGTCCGTTGCTCTGTGGCATAGTTCAAACAGAGCAGGGATGGAGAAGTCCGTGTCCGGGAGCGCGGGTAGGTGGGTTTGGGTGAGGTCGTCACCCTGATCCTCCAGCTCAACGTCTGCCTCCTCCGCTGAAAATTCACCCGAGGCTGAGATCGAAATCTTGTTGTCGTTCATCATGCCCCGGGTGTCAAATTCGACAGTCAGGCCCTCCATTGGGGCCAACACGTCAGGGGTGTTGCCCCATTCGACCCACGTGCTGTCGTGCAAAGCCATACTCTCCAACTCCGGCGTGGGGGTGAGAGGCTCCGTGGTGTCCGCGGATGTGGCCGAGGTACCCATGGCCTTGGCGACAAGTTTCATCCGTTGCCGTAGCACTGCATCCATCATGAGGCTGTAGTGTGGGCAAAAGTCGGGCGCGTCCAGCGCTGTCTTTGTGTGAAACATTCCCAAGCAGACTGGACAGGCCTCGTGGGTGTCCGACGCTGCGAGAGAAAAGCCACAGACACTGGGGCAGGCGCGCGAGGTCGGGCTCGCCGCCCCGGCGGTCTTCCTTGGAAGTTTCGCTTTTTGCTTTCCCTTCTCCGGAGGCATGTTGGAGACGAGGCGAGCGAGTCCTTCCAGAATTTTCCTTCTTCTTTCTTTAGACGTCTCCTCCGTCGCGTTGCTTTCGCTGGCTAACCTGATAGGAATTAGTGAGGCAGCCTCCTTTTAAAAAAAAAATGTTTTTTTATGGCATAGTTAGCGCCGTCGCGAAGCAATCTGTAGAGAGAGGAGAGAAAAACTTTGGGGTTAGGTAGAGAAGTGCTGGACTAGCTTTTGCTAGCCCAGCAGCACGCAGGAATAATTCTCTGTGCACTCTGTGTAGGGAGCAAGCTCACCTCAATTGAGCGATGAAAGCACCAGAGAAGTCCCGCGAAGAGTTAGTTCAGGTTTAAGCGAGGTGAAGGGCAAAAAGAGGAAGATGGAGGGGCGCAAGCCGCTTAAGTAACCAGAGGGCGGGGCCTCTGGCGCTGCAGTGACGTCCCTAGCCGTAAAGGCGTGAGTATATTCCTTCAGGTAATCGCGCGGGGGCACAATTCCCATAGCAAGTATGTTGCACTGAGTGAACCAGACTGAAAGGGAACCAACTGTTAAAATAAAAAAATGGTAAATGGAGCTTCCTTATATATCGCTTTCCAGCCCCCTATGAGGGGCCCTAAAGCGCTTTACAGCACCAGCCATCCGCTTTTGACATCATCCAGTCAGATTTGTTCCATCTCAAACTTGTCCTTAATGCTGATAAAACAAAAGGGATGTTTTTTTCAAGTAGGAAGGCGGTTCCAGCAGATCTTCCTCTGATTTTATCCTCAAATGGTGTCCCTATTGAGTTTGTTGATTCCTATAAATATCTGGGTATACTGGTCGATTCACATCTCTCTTTTAAACTCCACGTGGAAAACCTAGTGAAGAAACTGAAAGTTAAACTGGGTTTCTTTTTCAGAAACAGATCATGTCTAACACTGAATGCTAGGAAACGCCTTGTATCTGTGACTTTCCTTCCCTCCATTGATTACGGTGACATTCTCTACATGAATGCTCCTACAAGCACCCTGCGGATGTTGGATGTTGTCTATCATGGTGCACTAAGATTCATAACTGGCTGTGATTATCGTACCCACCACTGCACCCTGTATTCACTGGTTAACTGGACATCATTAACCTCACGCAGACTCTTCCACTGGTACATTTTCATCTTTAAATCACTTCTTGGTCTGCTGCCCTCATACATCTCCTCCTACATGTCTTTGCGTGAGTGCAGCTACAGTGTGCGCTCTCAGGACATGATTACCTGCAGTGTTCCGTCAGTGAGGACTGAACTTGGAAAAAGGGCCTTCTCCTACTCCGCTCCTGCTTCATGGAATATCTTACAAAAAGATCTGAAGCTCTCGACCTTGACTTCTCTAAATGGTTTTCAGAATCTGTTGGAATCCTGGCAAAAACCAATGCAGATTTGTTCCTGTCTTTGATTTTATACGTCTACCTTATAATGTTTTGCTAGTTTTTTGATACTTTGTTAAAAAAAAAAAAAAATGTATTTCTCTCTTTTGTTTTTTTCTCTCTTTTGTTTTCTATTGTTTATTGTTTAAGGAAATTCTACCATTGCTGTTCATCGTTCTTTAGTTTTAGCAGGTCGCTTTCGTAAATGAGCCATGAGGCTCAATAAGATTTACCTGACTAAATAAAGGTTGAATGAATGAATCCACCCATTCATACACCGGTAGCGGTAGTAACTGTTCTTACCACCTGGTGGCAGTAGTGCTCCCTTAAGCTATTTACTAACCACCACTAGAAGAAGTACACCCTAAAGGCTTTTCCACAGAATGTTGTGGAAGAGATGTCATGCTCTAATGGAGTACCTCATGAGCTGTAACTTTAAACCTGATTAATAATCCTACCTTATTGCCTTCCCTGCCTATAGATTTTTACAATAAAGATGTATTAAACAATCTTCACTTTTCTTGTTTAGATATGCTCAAGGTTCATGTTAAAATTGCAAAATGTCACACTGTGATCTTTGAAACTGCTTTTACAATAAGCAATAGACTTGAAAACAATTTGTTTAAATTTTGTCCTTAAATGTTAAAGGTTTGGCTTTCATTAAATTTAAAAACATTAAAGTATTACTTAATAAATAGTCAGTTGGTCTGCGAATGCCTTGGGGTCCTCCTAGAAGAGCTGAAGAGGTGGCTGTTGATGTCTGTGTCTCCCTGGTAAAGCTTCTGCTCCAATGACCCGGAAAAAATAAATAAATCTGTATGCCTCTCTTATGATTGTCTACTGTACAGTATTGTTGTTGCTGTAGTCATTCTTTGTTGAAAACAGGTCTCTCTTGTAAATGAGTCCTCGAGGCTCAATGGGATTAACCTGTCTAAATAAAGGTTGAATGAATTGCGAGTAATTAGAATTAGAAGTGCTACTGTTCAAAATATTTCTGTGATAATTCAATCATGTTTCCAATCATTTTACAGCAAGTTCCATCCATCCATCCATTTTCTTCCGCTTATCCGGGGTCGGGTCGCGGGGGTAGCAGCCTAAGTAGGGAGGCCCAGACTTCCCTCTCCCCAGCCACTTGGAGCAGCTCCTCTGGGGGAATCCCAAGGCGTTCCCAGGCCAGCCGAGAAACATAGTCCCTCCAGCGTGTCCTGGGTCTTCCTCTGGGCCTCCTCCCGGTGGGACATGCCCGGAACACCTCCCCAGGGAGGCGTCCAGGAGGCATCCTAACCAGATGCCCGAGCCACCTCAACTGGCTCCTCTCGATGTGGAGAAGCAGCGGCTCTACTCCGAGTCCCTCCCGGATGACTGAGCTTCTCACCCTATCTCTAAGGGAGAGTCCAGACACCCTGCGGAGAAAACTCATTTCAGCCGCTTGTATCCGAGATCTCGTTCTTTCGGTCACAACCCAAAGCTCATGACCATAGATGAGGGTGGGAACGTAGATCGATCGGTAAATTGAGAGCTTTGCCTTTTGACTCAGCTCTCTCTTCACCACGACAGACCGGTACAGCGCCCGCTTCACTGCGGATGCTGCACCTATCCGCCTATCGATCTCACGCTCCAGTTTTCCCTCATTCGTGAACAAGACCCCGAGATACTTAAACTCCTCCACTTGGGGCAGGACCTCCTCCCCGACCCGGAGAGGGCATGCTACCCTTTTCCGGCTCAAGACCATGGCCTCGGATTTGGAGGAACTGATCCTCATCCCGGCCGCATCACACTCGGCTGCAAACCGCTCCAGCGAAAGCTGTAGATCACGATCTGATGAAGCCAATAGGACCACATCATCTGCAAAAAACAGAGAAGCGATTCTAAGGCCACCAAAACGGATCCTCTCAACACCTTGGCTGCGCCTAGAAATTCTGTCCATAAAAGTTATGAACAGAATCGGTGACAAAGGGCAACCTTGGCGGAGTCCAACTCTCACTGGAAACGAGCCTGACTTACTGCCGGCAATGCGGACCAAGCTCTGACACCGGTCGTACAGGGACCTAACAGCCCATATCAATGGGCCTGGTACCCCATACTCCCGGAGTACCCCCCACAGAACCCCCCGAGGGACGCGGTCGAATGCCTTTTCCAAGTCCACAAAGCACATGTAAACTGGTTGGGCAAACTCCCACGCACCCTCCAGGACCCTGCTGAGGGTGTAGAGCTGGTCCAGTGTTCCACGACCAGCACGAAAACCACACTGCTCCTCCTGAATCCGAGGTTCGACTATCCGACGGACCCTCCTCTCCAGAACCCCTGAATAGACCTTACCAGGGAGGCTTAAGAGTGTGATCCCCCTATAGTTGGAACACACCCTACGGTCCCCCTTTTTGAATAGGGGAACCACCACCCCAGTCTGCCAATCCAAGGGAACTGCCCCCGATGTCCACGCGATATTGCAGAGTCGCGTAAGCCAACACAACCCCACAACATCCAGAGCCCTAAGGAACTCAGGGCGAATCTCATCCACCCCCGGAGCCCTGCCACCGCGGAGCTTTTTAACCACCTCGGTGACCTCAGCTCCAGAGATTGGAGAGCCCGACCCAAAGTCCCCAGGCTCCGCTTCCTCAGTGGAAGACGTGCCAGTAGGATTGAGGAGGTCTTCGAAGTATTCCGCCCACCGACTCACAACATCCCGAGTTGAGGTCAACAGCACGCCATCCCCACCATAAATGGTGTTGGTCGCGTACCGCTTTCCCCCCTGAGACGCCGGATGGTGGACCAGAATCGCCTCGAAGCCGTACGGAAGTCATTCTCCATGGCCTCTCCGAACTCCTCCCACGCCCGAGTTTTTGCCTCAGCAACCACCCGAGCCGCATGCCGCTTGGACTGTCGGTACCTATCTGCTGCTTCCGGGGTCCCACAGGCCAAAAAGGCCCAATAGGACTCCTTCTTCAGCATGACAGCATCCCTCACCGCCGGTGTCCACCACCGGGTTCGAGGGTTGCCACCACGACAGGCACCAACAACCTTGCGGCCACAACTCTGATAAGCTACCTCGACAATAGAGGCGCGGAACATGGCCCACTCGGACTCAATGTCCCCCGCCTCCCTCGGAACGTGTTCAAAGCTCTCCCGGAGGTGGGAGTTAAAGCTCCGTCTTACGGGAGACTCTGCCAGACGTTCCCAGCAGACCCTCACAATACGTTTGGGTCTGCCAGGTCTGACCGGCATCCTCCCCCACCATCGGAGCCAACTCACCACCAGGTAGTGGTCAGTTGACAGCTCCGCCCCTCTCTTCACCCGAGTGTCCAGGACATGCGGCCGCAGATCAGATGAGACGACAACAAAGTCGATCATCGAACTGCGACCTAGGGTGTCCTGGTGCCAAGAGCACATATGGACACCCTTATGCCTGAACATGGTGTTCGTTATGGACAATCCATGACGAGCACAGAAGTCCAACAACAAAACACCACTCGGGTTCAGATCAGGGGGGCCGTTCCTCCCAACCACACCCCTCCAGGTCTCACTGTCATTGCCCACGTGAGCGTTGAAGTCCCCCAGCAGAACAAGGGAGTCCCCAGGAGGCGCACTCTCCAATACCCCCTCCAAGGACTCCAAAAAGGGTGGGTAATCTGCGCTGCCGTTTGGCGCATAGGCACAAACAACAGTCAGAG